>WBNM01046252.1:1317-197037 GCA_013399055.1 Ramphastos sulfuratus | reverse complement strand
GGGGGGGGGGGGGGGAGAGAAGGAGAAAGAAAAACAAAATGCAAATTCTTGAGCCACTTGCCCTAAATTTCCCAATGGTCAGGTGACACCCAGCTCTTTTCTGAAGATGTAATAAGAATATTCTAATATTAAAAGGTTCATCACATACACTTGAAAAATATTGTATGTCAACCTTTGATGGGCCAAGGAAAGATCTGTTATTCATGCTCTTGTAATCTCTGCACACCTTCCCATTCTTTATACAGAGATCTTAATGGTCATGGATTATTTGCCTCATTGGTTATGGTGCTAGGAAATAAACCTATGGAAAATATTCATTATGATGCTCTCCTGTATTGAACTTCCACTTGGTTAAAGTATTAAAACGAGCTGCAAGGAAAATTAAACCTCAAAAAGAAATGACAGGTGTATTTATGAATGCAAAAGACAAACTAAAGGTCCTATTTCTCCTGGTTTGAAGGGGCTAAACAGTAAGTGCTCTTCTGTATTGGCTAACGTCTCTTATCTACCCAACAGTTTTTCATTCAGTTCTGTTACTAGGTGGCAGTCTAATAAAAGCTGAGGGCATATGGGAGGTGGATTAAAAAAAAAAAAAAAATTTTAAAAAAATTAGGGGACTGAAAAAAAGAGTCATTGTCACAGTCAGCATTTCAGGAAGAATGATACTGAGCTGCATATGATTTTTTTTTTTCATGTGTAATTGGAATTTAAGTGATTTATAGACACTTGAAACAAAGTCTCTGATGGATTTCTTCCTATGATATTCATAAAATCTGCAGAAAGCAGACAGACTAGATTTTCTGGGGGTAGGAGGAGCACCTTTTACATTTCATACAACTATATAAGTCAATATAAGATAGGAAACAAATTTTAAACACAAAAGTATGGTGCACTTCTCTCTGGAAACCTGTCACCTGCACTGTTCTTGCCAAAAATGCTTTAAAGCCTCAAAGTGAAATACAGAATAATTTTTATTCATATTTGCAGTTTGTCTGGGCACTGCCTTTATCTCATTTCAATAAAAATCAGCATGAATATTCACCCATTACATTTTTTACATCCTAATGGGTAGTGCTTTATTCTGTCCGTAAGTTATGGCTGTAATTCAGAAATATTGTCATGGGTCAGCAAGGAACTGACTCCACCTCATTGTAAATGTGATAAATAACTCTGCTGAAAATACAATAGCTTAAGCACTGGTGAGTACATTTGATGACTGCCTCATTAGTAATACAGCAAAAGATGCTTCAGGGACTTATGGTGGCAAGAACTGATGATTACGTCCTTTCTTAGATTTAAGGGTGGCGAGAAAGTGCCATCAGAGATCTAGGAAGAGCAACAGGAATTTCATCTTGCTTGCTTCTTCCTATAGATATGGTTATTTCTTTCCCAGCACCTCTACATTTCATCTTTAAAATAAATTAATATTTTTAAAGGCCAAACCTGTGGCTTCATTTTTCACTTTGACAGCTCCTGAAATGCAGATAGATTCTGTATCATATAGAATATTTCCCCTGTTTTAGCTTAGTCCTCTTTTCTTCTAGTGCTATACAACAAACTACTGACTTTACGATGACCCTGTAAAAAACACAAGATCAGAAAACAAAGCTGTTGCAGCTGGACAGGAACATCATCTTCTCATCTTGATGAAGTCAATTTTTCATCTTTATTTCCTTCATTTCCAGGAGCTCCTTTTTAATCAATTCTAGCAAGAGGTCTAACAATTCAGCTTTTTTTTTTTTTTTTTTTCTTTTCTTCAAAATCCTAGTTTTCTAGAGCTGCAGGCAAGGATTGTGGTTCCCCAAAGATGAAACATTTGTTTATAAGAAACTTGTCTACATGGTGCAAACAAAAGTGTCAAATAAACCCTGCTGTCACCTCTCTAATACGTCAAAGCACCAACACAGATGCGCTGACTGTGCAGAACATACAATTTCTTGGTCTAGAAACTTGCTCTAAGTACTGTAATTTTGATTTTAAATTAGCTATTAAATAATAATGTGTGGTTTACTAAATAGTTATTAAAATTTAATTTTTATTAATGTTGTGAATATTAATCCATTCCAGTTAATTTGTTTTATACAATTCTTACAAAGTATGCTTTCCTGGTCTTCAAAAATAGTTTTGTTTAACTTATTCTGCAATAGAAACTGGAAAAGGCCTCTGTATGTATCCAACAGTTCTCAGTGTGATTTATATTTGAGAAACTAACAGCATATGGGCTCTAACAGCATATGCTATAACGGTATTGGGCACTGGCTTGTTTTCCTGTGATGTTTTGTAGACACTGAAGACATGAGGTGAATGTAAAACCTGACTGTAAGGTATCAAAGTGATGAAGTGTTAGCCAGTAAAAGAGAAAACTTCTCAAACTGATGATTGACTAGGGATGCATTTTCCTGCAGACATTTTATGTTGCATAATGAAACCATAATATGAGCATACATTATTCTGTGTCTTCATTAGAAATTTAAACAAGCTGTAGCAACACAAAGTATAGACCACAACGTGCACAGCAGAGCTCGGTGGGTGATTTATTATCAACTTGGACAGAGGTAGAATTAAACTTGACATTGCAAACTTTGATTCACCTGCATCAAGACAACTGTATACCACTAATTCTGACATTAAGCAACACTCAGAATGCAAAGCAGAGGAACAATATTTCCCAACTGCTTCAATTTATTCTAAAGCAACAGGCATGTCATGACAAAATAGACAAAATTCAAGATAGGTCACTATCTGATGTATCAAATGCAAAGTCATTCGGTCACATTATGTAGCTAAAAGGCTGGAATTTTATATTGCCAGATTAAACAGAAAACACAAATCAATTGGTGTAAGATGCAACACTGAAAAATGTGTGTAGCAGTAGGAGAAAAACGAAGCACAAAGTGTTTAAATGTTTCCCCAGGTCATAGCGCAAATTTCTGTCAGCAGATGATTCTGGTGTTCTCACTCTCAGGATAAAGCTGTAATTGCAAATCTATGAACATAGGAATCAGAAGCTACTCCAAATACAAACCAGTTACTGATTTAGCAAAGACACTCAGTCCTTTAGTCTACCCTGTACGGACATTAAAATGAGGCACAGATACTGGCAGCCTAGGTTTATATTTAGCAATAGAAGGAGCAGGAAAAAGATACTTGAAGGTACCATCATATATTTACTGTAATGAACACAGCTCAGATACTGATCTGAAACTACAAACAAAAAGAAAGACAATTCTTTTTTCAGTGGTGGACAAATGTTCAAATGCTGTCAAATGTTGTGTTTGGGAAGACAGAAATACACTGGATTGACAGCAGGTAACACAAAATTCAGCAAGGAAGGCTAGCATGATGCACAGAGGTCAAGGCTTAAAATCCCTTGGATCATATAACTGTTTCAGTTGGAAAAGACCCCTAAGATTGAGTTCAACCATTGATGCCACCATGGCCTTTAAACCATGATTTGGAATGTCATGCCTACACATTATTCAAACATCTCCAGGGACGGTGACTTCACCAGCTCCCTTGGCAGCCTGTTCCAATGCCTGACCACTCATTCAATAACAATTTTTTTTTTCCTAATATCCAATCTAAACTTCCTCTGGTGCAATCTGAGGCCATTTCCTCTTGTTCTGTCACTTAATACCAGGTAGAAGAGACTGACTCACACCTCACTACAACCTCCTTTTGGGTAGTTGCATAGAGCAATGAGATCTCTGCTCAGCCTCCTCTTCAGACTGAGCAACCCCAGTTGCCTTAGCCACTGCTGATAAGGCCTTTCACCAGCCTTTATTTGCCTTCCCTACTGTCTGTAACTTTACAGCTTTAACACAGAAAAGTCAGTCAGTCAAGCAGAATTGCCTCTCTTACAGATTGCTTGTGCAGCTAATACACACATATCTAGGTAGACCTGACCATTGCCATTTTTTGGGATTTCATTTTTACTCCTCCCTCAGGAACAATTTCATAACATTGGACTATTCAGCTTTGACTAATAACAGTCTTTTTGACAAGTGTTCTCATCCTTTGGCACTGGAAATAAGTTAATATATCTGAAACTGCCCATTCACGACTTTTGAAACTGAAGTGATTGGAAAAATCTGTCTACCCTGACCTGTGAGAAGATGCTTCTCAGTTCATGGAAAGCTGAGGTCTTAGGATTGTGCTTGGTTTTAAAGTTCTTAGTCTTTGATTCTGTGAACCATCATTACATAATGTGTTACAGGCCCCCTATTTTCTTCTTGGGAGGAAAAAAATCCCACATTTGTATACAATTCAAGAATCAAGAGTTAAAATGATTCACAAAACAGACTGAATTCTATCTGAAAATATTAAACATAAGTCATATACACTTTGAAAACAGTATTCCCTTTCATATTTGTGTATCTGAATTTTGAAATGTTACCACCTTATTCCACCAGACTCCTTCCCCTGTTTTCTTGCCTTCTACCTGAACTCAGTCTGTCCCTGTCTACTCCTCCTGCCTGCCAGTAGAGATACTTAGTTGTAGGTCACAAATGTGTTGATGTAGCTATTCTAATTACAGTCCTAGTGTTAATTTGCTCATTGCTAGCTCAAAGTTGCATGATGTGTCAGATGGATCTTCACTACTCTATGTTTCTTCTGACTATTTCAATTTAATTCTCAATTCAAGAAAATTCAACTATTTTTCTTTTCTCTCTTCCTCTTCTAAATATTTTGGCCCAGTAAGTCTTTACAAAAGGTGATTTAAATGGACAAAAATGAACTCAAGGAAAAAGCAAAGCAGCAGTGTTAATAGCGTCTCAAAACCACATACAACTGCAGGCTAGGAGTTCATCTCCTAAGGCTACTATGCAATGCCATCTTATCTTAAGCTGTCCTGAAATATTAAACTTCCCAGCAGGTCAGCTTCTGATTACCACATCAGGTCATTTCTCCAACACAATTCCCACTCTGCCACTGCTCCTGCTTTCTGTCTGTGACTCAGTTAAGAAGGACAGCTTAACCATGTCTGGTGTCTTAGTGGCTCTCCAAATTAGCTGGGCAGTATCTACAGTCAGTGATTGTCAGGCACTACCTTATCGTTTCATGGATTCAAAATGTCTTGTTGGTAAAAGTCATCTTCTGCAATATAGTTCAAACAAATGAAAATATGTTTTAAATAAGAAACAGGAAAAAAAGAGGTAGTAAAAATAAATTGGTATTTTCCACCGTATCAGCAATGTGATGGTTTGGGAGTTCCCTGCCCCCCTCCCACTGTAAAATCACCCAGACTAGACTCAGCTGGCTGGAAGTTAAGGACTGAAGCTCTATTTACAGCTTAGCACAATTTACAAGCAGAGATATACACAATAGACAGGAATAGTTGCAGACATATACAAGTTAGAGGTAATACAGAAACTCAATCCCCCTCCCAGAAATCAGAGTCCCCAGGAGGGGCTCCCAACCACCCTTCCACCTTCTCCCCACCCCTCTACCTTACCCCAGGGGTTTCCTTACGCGCAAGGTGAGTTTGGAGGATCAGCCAAGAGGGATAGAAGGAAAGTAGTTAGGTTATTCAGCAGAGAGGGGAAGACCCACTGGCTCCCAGAGAGAGAGAGATCGAGAGATACTCTTATCTATGTTTGTGTTCTTGTTCTTATACATCAGCCTATGAGTCACCATTGTTTTCTTTTCACATCCTATAATATAATTCCCTCCATTAAAATATTGCAATTAACCTCAAACCAGCACAAGCAGATACCAATCTACCATGGTCAGGGTAGCTTCCATTCTTGACCATTATTTATTAACACTTTGCTACCTAAACAGGTGGAAAAATTGGCTGCTACCAGTATAATAAAACTGACTGATGTGAAAGTCTATATATATGGAGAGCATCTAGAACTTGTGAGAAATTATATCTCCAGAAAGAAAGACTGGTTAAAGAACAAGACTTCAGGCTAAGTGCGAAGAACCGCAAAGATCTCTTATAAATGTGTAATAAAGACCCTCCCTCCCCCCTAAAAGAAACAAATTTAACAAATCATAAAAGTAGCTGTTACAGAGGAGTTCAAGTGCTTGTGCAAGTATACAAAAGAGTTCTCACTATTACCAAAAGCAGAAGGCTGACCCTGTGCATTCTTCCATGCCATTTAGCCTCTCTAAGTCTGCACTCACAAGTGGCCATTCTGCAGATCACTGATACCTCACTAAAGACAAACTCTAAGCACTCTCTTAGTGCTACAAGGTACTGGCTTCTTAAAGAAAATTCTGTAAGACAGGAAGGCAATTTGTTATAACTTATTTTAGTGAAACAACAGCCAGATCCATAGCTTGACATGCAGAAAGGAGCATATGGGAGATCACAGTAGGGACAGAGACTTAAAACTAGTGCATTAACTTACTGAACTTTCTATAACTTACTCTCATGTCCCTCTCTATTTAAATGATTTTCTATTGAATTGCTCAGCAGTGCCTCCCCATTAAGGCCTGAATATGTATAGACACAGCAGGTGGTTTAAAAATAGCTGCGTGTCAAAAAAAAAAAAAAAAAAAAATATTAGGTTGTTTAGGGAGGATTTTAATGACACCTACAGCAATTTACACTTGACAAATTTTTATGTTTCTATGGTACAGAAATACCCAAAATGAATTATCTTGTTTATCACTGGGAAAAGGACAGTAATGAAACATGCTAATTTGGAAAGCAAAATTAAATTCCAGTCAAGGCAATAGTCAAACAGGTGCCATCTGAATTACATTTGTTACACCTTGGAATAACATTCTGCAATATTAAAGGCAAAAGGGTATCTTAGGTTTACCCAAGACTAGTGCTGCAAAGCCTGGAAGCATGCTTTAGACTGCTTGCATTTGCACCTCAGTGAAATTTGCCTGTTACATGAAAGAAAAAAGTATCCTTTGAAAGTGATTATGGAGATCCTCACAGTAGTATTGATACTGTTTTGGAATCTTTCTGCACTTATGATGCTACCATTTGAGAGCAATGAATTGTAGATACTCTACTATTTTACTTATAAGGTCTTTAATTAGGAACTCACAGATTTAATTGTAAAGAATGATGGTATTAAACCATCTTATGAGAAGGTGATGTGTCACTCTGTTAAGACATATTTATTGCTTTGGATCTGCAGTCCCTCCTGTGGCCACCCATCATCGTTTCTAATTATCACTTCAAATCACACAAAGTACATCTCCTGCTATGCACAGAAGGCAGGTGGGTGAGTGGAAGTCTTTTATAAAAACAGGCCTCCAAGGAATAAAAATTAAATTATGTTGTTTTATTTAGGTTTCAAAAGTAATGCGATTAGTTACAGCCTCACTTCTAGAAAATTTTAAATATCATAGGGACATCCCTATGACATGACTAGCAGTCAACAAGCAGGAGGTGGTGGTTGTACCACAGAAAGAAGTATGTGTTTCAAAGTAGTGAAGAAGTAGAAGAGTACCAACTACTACAGAAGGGCATGTATGACAAAACGCCTCCGGGGCAACAGCTGCATACATATAAAGTAATCCTGGAAACATGTTGAGAGTATAACAGCTGCCATAGCACCTTCTGAGTCTGGATTGGGGCTCCAAGTATCCAAAGGAGAGACCAGAATGCACTATTTCGCAAAAGGCTGAGTATATTTGATAAAGCTAAACTAGGAAATTGGGAAACACAAGATAACTCTAGTTAAGAGAAAAGCAAAAGCTTCTTCTGTATTGGGTATGTTATTGTCTGTTAGAAACCAGTTTGTTAATTCTCATTTAGCACTGAGAGCAGGCTTTCATGCTTTCTACTGTGATGCCCTCCTAAATCTCATCTTCTGGCATGTTGCAGCAATTTCCTTCCAAGATGAAAAATTCCAGGCTTTCACCTGTATCTGTATTCCCCATTGACTTTGCTTTTCCTGTATGCTCAAAATTTCTTAAAGGAAGGACAAAGTAGTTTTTGTATTGTATGTAGACAGTTATGTGATACGCTGAGGTCTCAGTCCAAGACTGAGATTCCTATACACTGGTAGTAATAACAGTAAAACAGTCCCAGAGGTGGAAGAATGACCTATGACAAGATCCAGATAAGACATGGCAGTAAGAACTGCAATAAAAGCACCATTTAGATATGCCTCTCAGCCATGATGGGGATTTAGACTTGACAACATGATTTGCCTTTGCCAATCATGACTTGAAAGAGTGCCTTCTGAAGCTATTTCCTATTGCTCAACTGGATATCTTAATGACTAATGAATCTCTGAAGCAGATTTTGAGCCCTTTAGGAAAACATATTTGAACACAGCATAGCTGCCTAGGATAAGATCCCTGCAGTAGTGTTTGGAAAAGTTTCTTAGTCTAGTATTGGTGAAGAGTTCACTGAACTGAGATGAATTTAATCTTACGTTGCTCTGAACTCACTGATTTTGATATAAAGCATCATCACAGAAGTGCTGGGCTGTGTTTTGCCTGGATTTCTACAGTAGTGCATGGATCTTTTCTGTAGTCAAAGCAATTTCCCTACACACACACACAAAGGCAGTAACCCATTTCTCAGTAAAGACATAGGAGGACATCCAAAGAGCTGCTCGGTTGCAGATACGATAACAGCCATTCCACAGGTCAATAGTATGCTGTATCTTCAACAGTTACAGAACCAGACTTTTAATCTACAGATTTTACACTAAAGATAAAAAGGAGGCAGATGGTGACCATGAAAAAATGAACAAGTACAGCATTCTACTTTTTATAGGTCAGGGATGGAACAGGATAAGAATATAAGGCTATTTTAAGATTGATTTGAAAATCCTAGCCTCAGTTCCTCCCCACTATTTTAAGGTTAGAATTAAAATGCCAAGACCTCCTAGATCAGAAGAGGAAAAACATGTCAAGAGAGAATTTCTAATGGATCCTAAAGGGGAAAATCACTCCCAAAAAAATCTAGCAATCTGACCTGGAAAGCAAATTGAATCCATCAAACTGAATTTGTATAGGGGATGGACATAGTTCAGAGAAACAAGTGGTCTTTGCATACTTTCTTTACTCAAGGATGTGACAGGCTTCCAAGTCAGCTAGGCATCAAAGTGGAGAGAAAGTTGATAATCTTTGAACTGTGTCATATTAGAATACTAAATGTAGTAAACTAAAGTTTGGGATGTGTGGTGGTGGGAGTCAGAGGCTTTTAGTTTTAAAAGACAATCCAGCTTTGTTGGGTGAAATGTGTTTTAAAAAAGCTTTTAAAAATAGAAAGTTGTCTCCCTGAGCACTGTGCATTCTTGGTGGGAATCAATTTTACTCCCCCTCCAGCAACTTTCATTGCCTTATCAGTCTGTAACAAAGTCACATAGACCTCCTACAAGTTCTCTTTTTCTCCATAATCACTGAGGCTTGGCTGGAGATCTGCTCTGTGCACTGTTTGGGTGTCTCCTGTTGTTTCCTGTGTGAGAGGCTCTCAGCTTGCTCTCTTTCTATTATGCCTGCACTCCTGATGCCTCTGTTCCCAAATGACACACTTTGTTGCTCTCCCCTGAGAAAGAAAAACCTCCTGTCACTGCTCTGCTCGTGTGGCCACATTTCTCCACATTGCCTGGATCACAATGTGCAGCAAACAAAACAAGGCAACCACAGAGCATCCCTTTCACCTACCAACATACTGCATTAACAAATCATCCTGTTTCCATCAAAGAATATGTAAATACAGCAGAAATACCTCCTGTCCCAAGGGGTTGTTATGAAGAGCCTTAAGAATGATGGACAGGGAACTAAGAATAAGGGAAGAAGCATCAATGGCAGGATGAAAAGCAAAATGTATCAATACTGAGCAGCAGTTGTGAAACCACCACCAATCTTTCTGAATTGTTCTCAAGTACAGCTTAATGTGATCACATTTATTCTTAACATATGACAGCAAGAAATAAGGGTTGCATTCAAGAAAGTTATTTCCATTTTTCCGTAGGAAATTACTAGGACTTCCAAAGTACAAGATGCAATCTTTGTTCTTACAGTAGCCAATTTGTAAGTTTATTATTAAACAGACAATCAGAAAATATTGCTCTTTCCAGAGCATAATTTTAATTGGAAAGCCTGGGTTTCAGTGAAATATGTACCCAGAAAAATTTTCAGCACCAGTATGGCCTCATTAAAAACAGACTGAGGTTCAAGTCCTTATATGGAAGGCTCAAAGACATTTCCAGGTGAGCATTTTAGCCATGTCACACCTGGCTTTCATTTTTTAACAATCTCTACTTCATCCTCATGCTGATTGAGATAATCAATGAAAACTAAACAGGACAGGAAAGGTGGGATCTGTCCCAGTATTATAAAACTTTCATTTTGTTCTAAAATTTGCTCATTTTTTCCTAGTCAAACTTCTCTCTTTAAAAGTTCAAGTAAGGTTCAAAAGCTGTAAAGCTATTGTAGGAACCCCTGCATTCTGATGAGGCTCTCTGAATCTCTAACCCTATAACACATAAGAGTCCAACACAAATCACACATTAAGTCACTACACTGCCAGATGGAACCCATTTGTATAGTGCTTGGAAGACAAGGACCTTCATTTCATTTGAGCGTTGCTTCTTATTAGTTACAGGTCATTCAGTCACAAGATGTTTCCAACACCTAACACAAACCAATTATGACAGCACATTCTGTGCAAGGATGAAAGTGTTAGCGTCTCACTGAGTGGCAGGCATTGCTAAAGGGGCTCTGATTAATATGCAGTTCAGCCTGATTTGATTTGTGCAGAGCAGAGCAGCCCTTGTTTCAGCACACTGAAAGAAGGATGCAGAATCTCTTGCACAGTTCTTGTTTTGAAAGCAACAGAAAAGTACTGCACTCCTGAAAGGGAGAACACAGACGGGCTCTAGTCTGTTTGATGTACCTTCTTATGTCTGTTTTTACCACATTTAAAAATTCCATTTCATTATGTTCATAAAAGCTGAATCTATCACGCTGCTAACAGCTGTGTTGCATATAGATATTGATACCCAGAGGCAAAACTCTTTTATGGGGCATCTCATGGGATCAGATAGAGAAGCTCCAAATGTTTCAACTAAGCAGTAGTTGGGATGACAAATAAATATTTGAGACTTACAGACATGTACTCGGAGTTTTCACTTTTGATTTCTAAATAAAGTCTATAAAATGTGTAGCTGTGCCTAGAATCAAATACTTTGTACCACACACACTGAAACATTACCTGCCTTTTACAGCAGTATCATCTGTTTAAGCAGACAACTAAATCTGTGTCTCAATCAGTAATACATGAGATCAGGTTTAACAATTATTATTCTTTCTAACTCACATCTAAAGTGACCACAACTTTGTATGAGTTTTCTAACCCACCTAAAGTAGAAGCCATCAAAAATGTCATAAAAAGCTTTCACTTGTTAGTGTTCAAGCCAAATTTTCTAGTTACAGCAACTAATTTTCACAATGGTGACCTAACTTTTGCAGGTGCAATTTTTACTGTCAGATAAATGGAAAATACACCCCTAAATATTGAGCTCTTCATTGCAGTTGAATGATTGCATTGCCTGGGTACAAACGTGAACTGTAAAAGTGTAATATAATACAAGAAGTCATTAATTTCTTTCCACATTAATCACAACATTAAACATCTGTAAGGCATTTAAAAAGAGAAAATTAATTCTTACAGGGTCTAATTTAGAAAACTGTGTAAGCACAGTGTGAGAGGCTGACCGTCTCTCCCTCATTCAAATCAACAGAAGATGGCCTGGATTCCTGGCAAAGCTGAGGGATGCAAATAGCACCTTTATGGACTTCTGGGACTTGGCCCAGGTATCTGCCTGGGAGCTCAGGAATGCTAATCAACAGAGCCGGGACTCCAGCCTGGCTTGAGTGCCCAGGATGCAATACACCAGCTACCCCGNAGAGATACTGTTAATCTCTGTTCTTCAGGCCTTGACACACAGTTATGTTTGGTTTTACTTGCATATTTTTCTTTAATAATGATTTAAGTAAATTTTATGAAATCAGGTTTTCTGGCTGGTTTTGGCCTAGATTGTCAATACTTCCATGCTTTATATTTCATCTTCCCTCTCTATAAAACCAGTGGAACGATAATTGCTTTTTGATCTCGGAGGCACTGAAAGGTGTTTGCACTATGGGGAAAGCACCTAGGAAATCATGAATGAGAGGGTCCACAAACAGCAGAAGGATTTTGAAGCGGACAGTCATCAATGTTGGTAGGTAATTGCACTTTCAGCTTAGCTGCTCTTTTTGTCCTTTCCTGTTCATTTTTAGTGGTTATTTCTTTCCTAATGGATTGCTGCAGCAAAGGACTGGAAATGAGTAATAAGAGTAATTTGCTGTTTTCATTGCAAGACATCATGAGAGAGAATTGCAGGAAAAGCACACACCGAGTTCTGGCCATGAGCGAATCCAAGGGAAGGTTAAAGGAAAATGCCAAGCCTGCAAGTGGCTCACTCATTCAATAAAGAGACAGGCAGCAAAGTTCAAAACCTTGTGAGGGTGAGAGCAGGGGAAAGCGTGACTGCAGGCTCTGCAATTGCAGGATGAGGGCACTGAGGAGGTCACGACTGGAGCAGAAGGGAAGATGATTCTACATGTTTGTGGTAACAACAGTGATGCCAGTCTTAACATTTGTTTAAAAAAGGAACCATCAACACAGGGAAACTGGAACAAGGCTAACAAGGCTGAGTGAGTCTCAAAGAGGATCTAAACAGTAGGGACTATTTTGAATTAAGTGCCATTGCAGAGTACTGGAAGTGGATGAAAGTGTCACCATCATGCCTCCCTCACTGCAATCAAAACCTCAGATTTCCTTTCTCAATTAGTCCAAATCTGGTTTCAACACACATTTGTAACCCGTGCAAACTCAGGTTGCATTTCAGCTGCCACATCTCTCTCAGTTCAGTTACCACTGGAAGGCAAATTTACTGGTTGACATCCTTGGGTGACCCAGTGACACTCAGAAAGCACAAGCCCCACCAGGAGAGCATGGGATACATATCCCATTGAATAAGAGTCTGGTTCCAGCTGACAGAAATGAGAGAAAGCACTGTATAGTTTCAGGGGAAAGAATCAGCTGGATTGGGAACGTAACTGAGATCTCACATCAGAAAGGCAGTACTTTTTAGCATTATCACACTCTATCCAGATTTTACACTGCTGTGGAGTTTCTATTTAGAGGGGGTTTTCTCTCTTTGTTCTCCAAAAACTTGCAGGTGCGTTACTTCTCATATTCCAGTTCAAGACAGTAGCCCAAACTTATTTCTAGTGTTACTCTCTCTGCTTACCTGGTCACTAACCTCTAACATTAGTTTTTTAAAAACAGTTGCAAAATGAAGCTGCGTTTTTAGTTGAGCTCAGATCTAGGAGTGAGCTACTTCATGAAGCAAGTATTTTGCATGGTTGTAACTAGTGATGTGCCAGCTATTTTAATTTTGCATAAAATTTTGACTGTTGCAACTCAATACCTTTAAAATAGACTGCTAATGACACAGGCATTATGATGAAAAGAGTATGCACAATTTTAGCTCAATTAAAGTATTTTTACACTGTGAGTATATTAAAAATCAATATCAATGAATAAGAAATAATGTCACTAGATGGAGGTCGAATATTCTGTTTCAGGTCCAGGCATCCGCTTTAAGTAAATTAGCAGCGATGTGCTTCTTACAGGTAATGACTGACTCTGCCTTGCAGTTGAAATGCCTCTAAAATGTGGAGTCAGCAGAGAGAATGGTCATGTAAGAAAGGTGAGAAGCATCTTCTTACTACCATTCATGGTTCTAGGTTACAAAAACTGTTTCAAAGACCTTAAAAATATTTCTAGACTACTGTATGGAGTCAAAACACCCTTTTGAAAATTCTGTGTTCAACATAAGATCTCTAACTTATTTCCATGCACTGTGAAAAAAAAAAAATCAGATTTCATCCTTGCATTTAAAAATGTATGAAACTGGATTAATTTAACAACAGATGAAAGGCATAGTATATAAAGAGCTCTATACAAGCCAAACATACATTTTGTAATTATTTTGCTGGACAGCTTAAATGGAAGTTATAATGAAGTGAAATAGGAAGTCAGTTCCTCAAATTATAAACTGTTTTAATATACTTGCTAAATCCTGGTAGGTAGAATGAGTACCAGTAAATAAAAAAAGTGTTATGATCATATTGTTGTATATATACAAGTAAGATTTTTGCTGTTCACAAGCTAGATTTTGATTTTGCTGCATTAGAGTAAATTCAATTTAAATGGTGTTAGAAGACTTAAAAGGCTTGAAGTATATGCTAAAATATGAATTATGTAAAGTATCCCCTAGATGGAGCAAGTTACCAAGAGCCATGCATATGCAGCCATGGGTGTTCAACTGTGCTGCCACACTCAGCTTCACAAACGATTTCTTCTCAACTAGTCCTTAATGAAGGACAATAATTTTGCAGTCCTTAAGCACATGACTGATCATACTCAACGTTAGGCATCTACAAAAAAACCCTCAGTACATTTCTGTGCTGCAAATGTGAAACATACTTACTCAATAACCTACAGTCTCTACCTAAAACAAGCTCCATGAAAATATGTCGTTAGCACAGCTACAAGAGTGTGATGTTAGCTTTATAAATGCTCTTTTAACACATCAAAGGTCCAAGACAAATGGAACTTCAAAGAGAAGCCCAGGTATCTCTTTCAGTTGTTTCAGGTTCTGAGGACAGAAGACCATTTTCAGCATCTATAGTGCTCAGCTCCAGGGAAAAATGAAAATCATGGCTCTATGGCAAGCAATTAGATTTATTTGTCAATTATAAAAATAGGTTTAGGAGTCAACAGAGAATATAAATTCTTAATGCCTCATAAAGCTCTGTTAATAACTATAGATACTCAAGATTTTGACCTTTCTATTATTTAGACTTATTTTCCCTTCTGTTTATATGGCCTGATAAAATTAATGATGCTTCACCCTTTAACTAAACTTCCTATGCTTAAAATGACATCTAAAAATGATTTTGTCTGTTCTGTCTTGTTTGTTGTACAGACCAAAGTTAACAAGAAATCAAACAGCCCAGTTAAAAATCAGGTCATGTAGAAAACTTTTGGGAAGGTAAGAAGTATCTGGGACAAATCTAGAATTCTCTCTTCTAATCCAGTCAAATCAAACCCCTTCACAAGCATACCCAAATAACATTCTTGAAGGAGAAGGTTTGTATGAAAAGCCTCATGAGAATTTATAAGCTTTAAAAGCATTCCTTCTCAAATTCCCTTTGTTTTGTTTTTCCTAGGAAAATACTATAAACACAACATACAATCTCAGATGGCAAAAGGAAGGGATTAGAAATAGGGGGTAAATATTTTCATGAAAAAGGTTCTATTTTCCAACGTTTCAGTTCATAGAGTGAGCATTTCTGATACCCATATTAACAGAATGAAATAAGCATCAGCTTCTAGGAGACAGAACATTTCTTTCTGAAATGAAAGACACAGAGTAACCTGCACATAAGTACAGTAGCAAATATGAATCAGCAGAACCCTGGATATAAGAAAGCCATTATATGTAAGAATCTGCCTACACACCCCTTGGTTGTTAATGCTAAGAGCCATGGACTAACACCTAATATCTGCTTCTGCTTTCCTCTGCCAAAGACCCATGAAGCTCAGCAACCGTGTGCCTGGAAATCCTATTACCTGCACTCATGCACATCATGCTGCCTGCACCTGAGGCTCTGAGTCAGCAAAGGGACCAAGTGATTACAAGCCTACTATAAATTTAATGCATATCATCCTTAGTCCTCTGGACAGTTGTAACCTATGCCTTGTCCTCACTAGAGAGGGGGAAAAAAATTCCACTTATTTTAATTATTTAGTATAAGTAGGGCAAACTTTTTCTCATTAAAAACATTTTGTGTTTTTTTTCACCTAGGTCAGGAATGTAAGAACAGGCTCTACCACCATCAGTGACTACGTATAGTTCAATTTCGACCTTCTGAACAAATTAAAGCTCTTTTCTTTTTACTAAATTCTTCTCCTGTATTACCTACATGGGGATAACAACACACCAGCTTTCCCTCCACTAATGTCCTGGAAAACTACATGCACCCCTAATAGAATTTGTTCAGTGTAAGAATTATTCAGACTACTATGACCAATATTTACACATTTCACTCCTTTGTTTCAGCCTTGTGTATTAACCATCTGGAATACAGCTAAAATTTGAGGTGCATGTGTGTGTATTTTATAGACTAATAACACTAATGTTATACTATGCATTTGTTTACATAACTACCATCCTCTTGAATCAGGGTTTGTAAAGCCCTATGTAGTAATTTCCTTACATGTGGATTTAAGAGTTTGCTGTAATTGGCTTAAGGTTTAGTTGTCCTGAATACATTTTCTTATTTCATATGAAACTGCTCTGCTAAGTTTTACATTTAATCCTACTGATTTAGTAAATTTGAAGGAACACTCTTATATAACTACTGCATAAGCACACCTGATTTCCAGTCCCTTTCAAGCCTTTCCATGAAATTGTACAAAAATAAATAGTAACAAAAAAGAAGGTTCTGATCTATGGTGGCCTAGATCCATTTGATTTAAAAGTATGTGCTCTCTAACAAATTTCCATTTTGTTGATGAGGCAAAGGTTCAAAAGACTTCAGCTGGTAGTAAAAGAAACAGACTTTATTGGTGAAAGTTGCGTCTAAGCCTGTGATCTAAATGCTCAGCATATTTTTATCTAGGTAAATATTTTTCAGATCTTTTCTGTTATTTCCTTATCTACTCAGATGTGTGTAAAAGGAACAGGTCAAGTGAATGGCAGGCTAGGGAGTGGGGCATCTTCAGATGAAACATCAATTTGAACTCTTGAGAACATATCATTCTGCATATCAATAGCTGATTAGCTGAAAATGGATTTTTCCCATGATTAAAGGGGATGTAATAAAATGTATTTCTGTCTTCCTCTTTCTACTAGCTCATTTGATATCCCTCATATCCTTTGTATTTGTAATGCATGTCTTTGAGGAACATTTTCATGTAAATTATATTTTAAGATATTACTTCCCCTCTGCTGATACCTGGAATATTGATATGATCACTCTGTTGCCATTTCCTTTTCATGAGATAGCTAAGATTAAGCCAGTGCAATTGAATCTGACATTCAGGTTGTCTAAAATCTACTTCTTGCACCTTTCTTTGACTAGCTGTATGGAAATCAGTTTAATTTTGAAGATGCCATGCAGTCCAACCCCTTGGCAAAGTCAGTGCATTGAATCTCTGATCCCATTTATTTGATTAAATATGGAGGAAAACATCTCATTGTACCCCTGTGGATTGGAAAATTTGCCTCCAGTTTCTAAAACTCCTCTTCTTATTGCCACATGATCTCATCCACATGAGGGATATGTTCACCATAACCCAATGAAAAGTGAAGATTGATGGACAACTTCTTTGCTAGGATGGGAAATCTTTGGGCAGAAATTTTGTGTAGCTTCTGGAGGAATGTGTCTAGCTTACTGGCAGGCTTGAACATGCTTGCTGTAATCATCAAGCTACCAGTCCACACTGACTACAACAACCACCAAAGGAATATTCAACGATATTGAATAAACGGAACTACAAAATGAACACAAACTATTAACAACTTTTCTTTTTGATTTAAAAAAAAAAAAAACAAACAACCAAAACCAAAAACAAAACCAACCAACCAACCATCAGAGGCTTCTACCAGGGCTGTCTCTCTTGAAGTTAAACTCTGAATCTCAATGAAAGTCTGCACAGTTCCTTTGAACTAGAACCTCTGTAAGCATGAAGAAATTATGCTCAACATTCAACAGTATTCTCTCCACCAATGAACAGGGTCAGAATGCAGCAAAGCACTTGCCGAAAGGGTTTTGTTTCTACTGAATTCTTCCTTATCTCCCATACATTTTTAGAGTCTTGAAATGCTATTTTTCTGTTGATTTTGCTTATGTGACTCAGGTAAATACTGACTTCAGTAGCTTTTCCACATTTTTACTTTCCGCTAATACGACCATAGTTTTTTTTTTTTCAACATAATAGGACCTGGTTTGTTGATAACAAAAGAAGGTATGGGAAGAATTCCTTAATACAAGCATCAGAAATATTTATATTAATAAATCATGCTTAGAGTTTAGAAAACCTTGCACTTCGATTAAGTTGAAAGTCTGGGACTAAACCCAAAGCATTTGCTAGTGTCCATTTAGAGAGAGCAGATGTGAACAAGTGTAGTAAGACTGAACAAATCCGGAAACATGATTTTTGAGCTAAATGCCTGGAGCAATTTCTGAAGTAATTTTCTACAGTAGAGAAGAAGCTTAGATGACTCACAAAACCTAAAACAATGTGGATAAAATAACATTTTAAACCATTTCTCATTTCTATTCTTTCGCCACGCTTATATGTGTTGATTGCATTTTTTCTGAAGCACTCAATTTATATCATTTAAAAGACTTCAAAAGTCTGATGCTATCTAGAGAGACAGAGGGAAGACTGTGCTAACTTTAAATAGCACCTTATTGTATGAACATCTGGATATTCAGAAATGAATGGTTCATCACAAAAGTCATCAGAGTTTCTCCAGAAATAGCATGGATGCTTTTCACCTGTTATTTTTCCACTGCATCCACTGATGTTCCCCACACAGCTGAAGAACACTGCTATCTACTGATTGATTTACAGTGAACATTCCTTAAAAGATTTATTTTCACAGTTTATATATATATATATATAAAATGGTGAAAAAAAAAATATATATCTATTCAGAGTTTATATTTATATATATATTCTTGTTAAAAATTACTTGTTCTGTGTTTTTGAGACCCCAAACACAAAATTATACATAAAGATTCAAAATTAAGTACTTGTCATTCCTCACTGTAAAAATAATTCGTTTACTTCAAAATACTTCTAAATGTAGGAAATTAAAGATTTTGCACATTAAAAATTATTTTTTCTGGGTGGGACATTTTTCATAAATGCCTTTTTTTTTTTTTTATTCAAACATACACATGGAAATTATTGGTTCTTTTTCTTTTCTATTTCAAAGAATACTGATGCGCATTCATTTAGAAGGTGATTTAATAGTTTTATCTTTGATAGAAAATGTTTCTGGATAATTTCTTTATGCAGTTTCATTCCATTACTCAAATACAATACACACAAATGAACTAGCCAAAATTCTAACTCAACGGATTATATGTTGCACTTCATTATCTTCTACAAATTTCCCTATCCTTGTTTCTGTTCACAGAATAAATCAAGTTGAAAAAAATCTTCAAGACCTTTGAGTCCAATCCATCACCTAACATCTCCTAATTAACTAAAACCATGGCCCTAAGTGCCCCATACAGTCTCCTTTTAAACACCTCCAGGGATGGTGAATCCACCACCTCTGCAGGCAGCCCATTCCAATGGCCAATCTTTCTGTGAAGAACTTCTTCCTAACATCCATCCTAAACCTACCCTGGCACAGTTCTCTGACTGCTTTTCCTATAGGTTTGCGCTGATGTATTCCAGAGTTGGAAGTTGACCTGTTTTATTATTGCAGAAGCACCTTTCTAATTCCTTTTGGTTTCTTTATGGTTTTGATGTTGAAGGGTTTGTTTTTTTTTTAAATACAGTATTTTGTTAAACACATGTTGCTCACTGAAAAAGAGAAGTTCATCAGAGGGTGAGAAACACTGAAAACTTAATACCTATCAGACTGGAACTTTAGAAGAAAAAGGAAAGTAATTAGAAGGGGATGAGAAAATAGCTTTAAGATACATAGATCAAAACCAATCTTTTTTTTTTTTAATTTTTTTTTTTTAATTTATTCTGCCATCATCCATCCAGTTACTATTTCAAGACATAAATTTCTAAAGTCCAAGCTACCACAACAAACACACAAGCACTACCACACACAAGTATTAGTGCCACCAGCACAGGAGTCTCTGGTCCTCCCAAGGAGACAATTATACGTATGAAAGCTTGTTTCCAGAAATGGATTACCTAGGAAAAGGGTAGACAGGCTATTTGAGTTTCCTCCTACTGCAGGAAAGGACAGAACAAAGAGATAAATCTTAGTTGTGCTTTCCTTGGTCTGTATTTACCAATACCAGCGTTATTGTAGAATTGAAATGGATGGATCTGCATTAGTTAGATCCCAGTCTAGCAGCTCTAGAAGAGTATTCAACAACTGCAGAAAAAAAATTAAATAGCAACAGCAACTAGATGTGCTCTTCTGAATTCATGTTACTTAAGAATTAGATGGGTGCAGACAGTAGCAGAAGTGTTCATGAATCTTTTACACTTAGATAAAAAACAAAGCCATGAATTATGTGACTGGTTGAGGCTCTTTGGAGATGAAACATTGTCTTTTATCTAGTAGGGATGTTGTTTTTCTTTTTTTCTATGACACAGGTTGTTATTAGATAATATAATCCATGTACCACAGAAAAAAAAAATCTTTGTGCTCTTCACAGTTTCAGATATACTCTGAGTTAAAAGCCAAAAGGAAGAAGAAAATCCTCAAATTATTTTCAACTGAATTCATGTGACTGAGATTTTGAATATCCGTAATTGTATCTCTCCAGATGTTTGCATAATAGTAAAAAAACCACACAGCAACATTTTAGGGAGAGGAAATGATCATGCAAATCAGAATTTGTCCATTTTTCCTGTGCTTTTTTTGTTTTGTTTTTTTTCAGTAGTTGATGAGACCAACCTTCATGTCTGCAAGGAGAAGACTCATTCCATCTAACATTTTAAAGCACAACCTGGCTCGCCAACTATCAGTCAAAACAGTAATGAACTATGCAACACCGCTGAGATCTAAACCTGCCCTTCCCTCTTTTACTATACAAGAGCACATCTTTGCTCAAAAGCCTAAACTAGGTACTGTGAATCCCTTCAAAAATTCCTGAACAACTTGCATTTACTGCTCATCGTCTTCTCCACTCACTACTTCCTCCTAGAATTTTTACAAGAGCAACTATTCACTTCTCAGCCTCTACTTTCTATTTACAACTGATTCCTTTTAGCCTAAAGGTCTGAAATCAGCTATCATATCTTTGTGTGGTTCCCATTCTATGAATAGGAAATATATTTATACTCAAAACCTCTTATAGTTTCTTCCAATATTTATAACTGAGTGGAAAACATGTTTAAAATTATATAAAATGTTCCAGCATGTTTTCACAGTGTATTGCATAATTTGTTTTAAAGATACCGTCTATTATTTTCTGAGATGGGCTGTACAGGAAATAGGAAAGTGTTTAGAAAGTTACCTTTCTCACTACTATTTATTGAAACTTAGAATATTCTGTTTGATCCATTACACTTATCAGTAGCAGTCTGAATTACACTGTATAATTTATCTTCCCTGGATAGGATTGGAAAAGACAGGCTTTGCTCCAAGTAAAGCGCAAGGTGTCTTCCGCTTATCCATTTCCTCAAAATGTCATCTAAATTCTTAATTTATATTCCGAAATCTGTGTCAGTTTTCTGCCTTCCATCCTCATGAAACAAAAATTACATACTTCTTTCTATCATTTCAGGGATGAAAAAAGAAAAACATATCTTGTTTTATCTTTTGGAAATGAATACCCTCAGTTTAATTTAAATCTCATCTCTTCAAGTAGGAGTAACTTACCAAGTCACTAAGATCAAATCATCAAACCTTTTTGCCTCCCAAAAATAATACTAACATGTCAGACTATGTATTCAAATCCTCTTTGCCTCATATGGAGGTTGATAAACTAAATATGATATACAAATTATTGGGGGGGGGGGGGGGAAACAAACAAAAAAACCCCAAGCTGATACATAGATGTTAGTGGAAAGTGCCTAAAAAGACAGGAGTTTCTACCAAAAAAAAAAAAATTAACCCAGATATTTGTATTCTGCTTCTTCCACCTGGAAAGAGACAAGACCAACTTTACATCTGAAAGGAAAGCCTTAAATCTTGATTTTACATATTTATAAATCTATATATACTTCAATAGTTGACAATTACTAGTTCAAGAATCCCTGTTAGCCAGTAAGTTTTGAGTCCTTCCTCCTTGCAGTGTACTCAAAGAACGGAATTTTAAAGAATTCCTGTTACCTGAAGATAGATCCTAGAGACCAACTCATTCACTCCTTAACAAATTAGGCAAGATAGGAGATCCACTACTGGCTTGAAGGTATTGCTTGTGGAATTTTCTTCCATTTAAAAAATAAATCCCTTTTCTTATTCTCTGGGAAAGAAGGCCCATATTGTGGGTGGTGACATAATGCCAAGGCCATTTTTTACAAGGTGGAAAGTGCCTTCAACTGTGTCATTCTCCACTCAGGAGGAAATCAATGCACTTTACAGAGCCAGAGCCATGTACAGCGAATTCAGACTGCCAGTATAGTCTGAGATACATTACAGCTGCTACCTGGTGAGGAAAAAGTGTTTTGCCAGCCTTATCTGCCCTTCTGCTGCTGCATGAAATAAGAGTGTGACTCTTGATGCTTTGTTTAGGTTTTTTTGTTTGCTTGGGTTTTGGGTGAGAGGTGTTGAAAATTCTGGTGCAGCACTGTTTAAAGCTATCTATATACCAGCTTTCTAAACAAGCTCCCAAGTCTTACACATACTTGAAAGGGGGAACAATTTGTGTCAATAAAACTATGTGTGATAGCAAGTTGCACACCTAGGGGAGGGGATTACCCAAAGCAGCTAGGCTAAGGAATGGCTCCCCACTGATAAGAAAGGCTTCCTGTCCCTTTACTCAGACACATGGTTCCATCCCAGTGACAGTTTTGGGAAGCAACAGGAGTTTCTGTGTGTAGGCTTAACTCAGCAACCCACCAAGAGTCTTTTGCTAGGTCAGACACATAGACCAGACAGATATATGGGAGATCTAGCATGGAAGATGGGTATAGGAATGCATTCCTTGAGTGTAAGAGTGCATCAGAAAAGTGAACAGGGGGACTCAACGTTACCCTGTTGTAAAAGGGTCCCTGCCTTACTATCAGCTTTTTCTGCTAGCACAGCCAAAACAAATGAACTTCTAAGTTTCAGAGACATTCTGAATGGACTGGGGCATAGTAAAACAGGCTTGGGAGAACAATCTGATTTGAAGTCCTGGAATTTTCTAACTGAACTATACTGCTTGCTTCACTGAACTTCTTAAAACTATCTCTTTAGCCACATTACTGAAAGTAATGCTGTTACCTATTGTTATGTGGAAGTGCTACATTGAACAGTGGAGCGATGACAGCGCACAGGATCTGGTGATTCTTTTTTCCTTGAAGGCAGGAACGCGATACCTTAATGTTATAATTAGGCTATAGCGAGAAGTCAAGAGTTCAGCGAAAAGCCCTGCTACCTCTAATTCCCTTGTTCAGCTGCACAGCTGCCTTGGACCTGCTGCAAAGTCTGCTGTGAGAATCAATGGAGACAACTTTCATTACTTCATGAAAGCCTAAATCAGACCTTTATCACCATCAGCAGAGACTTTACCGTCTTTCTCTTGTATCCTCCAACATTTAATCACATTAGTGGAAGTCTCTGGACTTCCAGATATTAGAGGTATACTTTTGACAAATTCCCCTGAAAAATTCTCTCTTTTCAGCACTTTCCATCTATCATTCATGTTTCATTTAAAAGGCAGAAATCCCCTAGGGAAACTGTGATCTCCCTTCAGTTTGTCTTCTCTCTAAATTTTATATTTTTATCAAGGATACACTAATGAAAGTATACAGAAGCAATTTAGAAATTTCTAAGACAATAGAAATAAGGGTAATGAAAAATAGTCCAGACAACAGGATTTCTGTTGTTTCTTATGGGTAAGATGATACTCAGTGAAAACACATCTCAGAGCAATATTTTTCCTGAAGCCACTCTGCCAAAGATTTTCATGCACAAAGAGCCAATGTTAAGGTAAATGTCAAAACCGCAACTGCTTCAATCTTGCAATTTTTCTAATAAATCCACATATTCTTTTGATTGCTATGCAGACCTTTCTCCTCTCTAACATGCAGCTTCCACAGAATTTGTTGCCTGAATAGCTATTTAGAGCTGCATGCCTGCACTCTCTGATGCTTCTCTGTCTGGTGATGGCTCAATCAGGTGCTATGCCAAGAGAGAAGTAATGCAGGAGTGAGACCAAACACGTATATATGATCCCTTCTAAGCTGAGTCACTCAGTTTTAAAGTTATCATCTATGCTGGCCATGGCACGACTGTCACTGTCCTCTGTGATATTTAGATTAAGATATTAACAGGAGAAACTCCTATTACAGGAGGTCTGAAAGTTGAAAGTATATTGGAAGAAAATTTAATTAGGATCATTTAGCTCATCTGAGGAGTGTGAAATGAATGTGAATGAACTTACAGAGCCATAGAGACTTGTATCTCCCATAAGAATATGGCTCCATAACTTTTCTTCAACATTTTTAAAGCAAATTCAGCTGTAAAGAAATTGTAATAAACCTAAATTGAACTGAAGCAGCATATCTAATTTTTACAGTCTAGTTACTGCTAATATCAAATATTCATTTTCCCACCAAGCAGGTAACTATAGCAACAAACACCACATGGCTGTATGCAAAGCTATTGAGAAACACAAAAACAAAATATGTTTTTAAAAGACCTTTACATTTATATCTTTTTTTTTTTAAGCTTCTTCAGAATCCCCAATGCAGCTGTCAGTTATTAAAAATATCTGCAAATTATTAATTCAGTAAAATATTATGGAGACACTGAACAACTTCTGTACACACGCAATAGGAAAAATCCCATTTCTCTCTGAAAACTGCAATCAAAAATAATTTCCAATTAAAATACTTTCCGACAAGAAGAAGAAAATTAATGTAAATTTTAGCTCTAGGATGAGGGCAGAACGAGGAATGTCGTGTTTCATTTTCTTCAGCCTGTCACCTCAATTCTCTTTTGAGGAGGACTTATTTTCAGATGATATAATTACAATCCTGAAATGGCAGTTTTAAATACACATGACAGATGTTTATTAAATTGAAATACATTTGGAATAAAATTTACTTCCCCTTCTCTTCACTGAAGAAGCAAAGGCCAGATCCTAGGGCCTCTTTCCTAGTACAGTTCCTAAAGGTTGAAAGATTTTCATGATTGTCAATGGAATTATACCCCATTTCCAAGGCTTTACCTCTCCTCCCCTACCAACACTATCATGCATTTCATTTGTAGCCTGTATCTGGCCTGGCTTTTCTAAATGTCCTCTCAAACTTTACATAAGGCAGCATCCTAGTGTAAATACTGTAAAGAAAAACTAATGCAGCAAGGATACCCATTTTTACATTAAAAATAACATCTTATCCAGTGCAAGTTGTGTTCCTGTATTCAAGAGATCATTAAATGATCAGTGTCAGGAACATATCTGAAGTCTTCCTATGTTTTATGTCAAAATCAAAAAGTCCACATTCATAAACACTATTCCATGGTGCCATCAACTTATGAGGCAAAATTCATATTTCACATGAAAGTATCTATTTAAAGATGGTAGTTTAATATGGCACAAACTGAAAGTGTTCAGAAATCACTTCCCTGAGTGAGAAATATCATCTTTTAGGGGTGATTTATACATGGTCTTGAAGAAGTCAACTTATCTCCACATTCTGCAGGGAGAAGGATGCTTTATGAATTTCTTCTCGAGGAAATTGAGTTTGCTTTAAAAAATGCCCAACATGTATGGCACAAGACAGATCAAATTAACGATGTAAAAAATAAAGTGTAAGAAGTAATTGGCAAAACTGAATCATATGCATAAAAGGCAGCATTCTGATCACTGACAGAGAATTCAGTGATCTTCCAGCATGGGAAAAAAATCATTTAGGGAACTTTCATAGTCACATCAAAAGTGTATATAACATAGAAAAGGCTAGTCCTTTTGTGATGAGCTGAATGTCTTTAATCAACCACGCCACTGAACGACTGCATCTATGCCTTAGATTTTGAGCTTCTGAAATGTTTGTGTACACACCATATGGATGTCATATCCAACATTTGTAGCAGACTCAAAGGCTGTCACTGGTCTTTTTGGGATGTTCCAGCTATATTTTAAAGTTTCAGCTTTCACACTTTGCTTAATATACAAAAACTTAAAAACAAATAGGCAAAAATTTAAATTAATTAATTACAAGTGAAACACTAGTGGATTCTCTAAGCCAAAAGACCAGCAGAGGGAAATTTGATTAACATGACTAAGTATATTCTGTTCTGTGATGTTTATATGTCTTGAATTCAACAATTTATCTATCAAATGGCTTTTTAAAAAAAAGATGTTTCTTCAGGATATTTCTGTGTGTTTACCTGTTTATCTGTTCCAAGTACTAAAAATTATAACTCAGCCAAATGTCAGAACTTTATTCACATTCTGTCTTCTCAGATTACCTTTAATTGATTTACTGAGTATGTAAACAGAAAACTAAAAACTCATGGTATTCGTGTAGTCCAAGAGGTGTTTGAGTTTTTAAGCCTTGAACAGTTTTATACAACTCGGTCTATGCTCAGTGTTTTGAAGAGAAGCCATTCAGTGATTTATCTGCCTTATGATCTTGATATTTAGTGCCCAGAGTTTGTACATTGCACTGAAATGTCTACCTGAGAGGTTCCTGATGTGATATGTTCATCCTTCATGTACCTTTGTAGAAAAAAATAATGTTTCGCACCCACTGTCCTATAATTTTCAGTCTTTTTATTTTTGCCCCTCAAACAAAATCTATATTGAATTAAATGAAAGTGGAAACAGATAACAACAATGTAATGAAAGATTTGCAGAAAGTCTGCCACTGCAGCTTTATGCAGATCAGACTTTTTTAAAATGAGCAATTTTTCTAATGTTCTGGCAGTGAGTTTTCACTATTCCAACCCAAATGATACTATTAATATTTTGATGTATCATTTCTACTTTTATTCACCTCTTCTGTGCAGCCTCTTTCAAGATTTAAGAATGGGTTAATGAGCTTTCTTATCAAAACCAACAGGAGTCAAACTAAGAATTATTGGCACATCTTGAAAACACGATTCTTTCTTACTGCAGAGATTCGAGGCCAAATGATGGAAAGTTCATCATAAACATAACTTTAAATATGAGTTTATAGCACACTAAAAAGCACTTTCCATCTCCCTGTCCATTTGTTCATAGGCTAAGCATTATAACTGGAAGCTTCCTTTTCCCTCTTTTCTAACATTTGAGATATAATGGACTATGGAATAACCTCTTGAAAGAGATCTGAGACCTGTACTGCTTCTCCCACTCACTGCTCCTCATGGTTGCGGGGATCAGAAACCGCAGTACAAGAAATGCATTAATCAAGGGAAAAGAATGAATGCCTTGTTTATTTTGCATTTTAAGCAGAAAAGAAACTTGAGATATTGCCATATCTGTCACTAAAAAACCCAAACCATAGAAACTGAGGTACAGCAATGGAATTTACTATATTGCAAAACAAGTTATAGGTGTGCAAGTGGGAATTCTGTCAGAGAAGACATGACAAAATGATACAATTACTCCAACTCCCAGCTGATATGCTCCAAGGTATATGTTTTCCCACAGTCACTGTAAATATGAATATTTTAGAGGTTAATATGAAGATCAAATGTGGAATACATTTGCTGAAAAGATTAATATCTTTTCATTAAAAATGAGAGTGCACTGTTGGTTCAGCATTTGCATTTAGATGGAGTAATAAGTATATTTACTGCTTAAGACACATATCTCCAAAACGGAAAACATGGATAAAGAAGGTAGTGTCCACATGCAGAAGTGGACAAGCTTTTTCTATTTCCTACTGCTAACCTTTCAGAGAACTTAAGCCCTATCAACACGGCGGCTGTGATTTACTTATCACAGTAGAACTGGTTGCATAATATAAAGAATATTTATACAGCATTCGTTCCTTCATGAGGGCAGTGTTTTGGTGAATATGTATCGGTGGGCTGCTGTTGACTTGAAAAATTACTTCCCAATGCACAATCACGCATCAATGTGTGAACAGGAATGGGCATTTGCTAGTTGTTATAGACTACTTTTTCTGGCACTTGCTGTTTAAAGCTTAGAGTCATCTGGTTAAGCGGAAGGCTCAGACATCTATTACATTATTACAAGTGGTCCACATAAACATGAGCAGGATGGACTAGTGTAACTCATGGTTTATGACATAAGGCTTGCAGCTGCATGTTTCCAAATAATAAAGAGATTCAAATATGATTCAAACAAAGGTAAACTAATGCACCAAGACTGGTCCAATATATAGCACTCACATATTGAAATGGTAGCAGACATCCTGAACATCAGTCTCACTGGAGAGCATACATTTCATTTCACTGAAGCTAGCTAAGGCTTTCTCAGAATGCTGGAACAGGTTTTCTTGAGGTGCTTAAAAACGTGCAGCAGCATATAGTCCAGCATGTAGCACATGTGTCAAATTTTTGTTAACTTTAATTCAAATTAAGCACAGCAGTTTCTATCAAAAGTAAAAGCATATTACTCCTCAAACTGTGAGAAGTAAATATTTCACTCAGCAACCGTGGTGGCAGTTTTCTTAAAGCACTTTGGTCCTATAAAATTTATACAAATCATACAGCTGCTTTTCTGCAGAGCAGAGGGGTCTGTAACACTGGCAAAACAGCATTGTGTGCCAGCAGAAAAACTGATTACTGACCCATAAAGGAAATTTAAGAGTTGAGCCTACAAGAGCACAAGTGTTTTCTCCAGTGCACATAAGGAGCATTATTTTTCTTTCATTGCAGGGAAGTGTCACTTTGAAGTGGACTCTCCATCCTGAAATACAATATTTAGAATATTTCATCAAAGTTTCTTCCCTTTTTCTTCATTCTTCACCCCTCCTATTTTTTCCCCCTCCCGTTTTTGTTTTCCTGTTCCCTTTTTTCAGGTCATTTAAACCATACACTTTGATGGAAGGCATCCTTCTCTCTGAATTTCTGAATCAAAATGTATTCTCCAATGGATATCTGGAGGTATAATTTGCCCCTTAACACTCTTCAATCTTTATTGCTGACACATTCAAGGATGCCTAACTCTCCCTAGGAAAAAAAAACACATTAATCTTCAAAACTATGTCCTTACCTGCCTTCTGAAAATGAAAATAGATGTTTTTTGATAAATTATCAGAGGTTTACTGGAAACTCTGAGGATTATGGACTTTTGGAAACAAAAATTTCTAAATAAAAATATACTGGTATATAAATAAAAATCCTGCATGGTAGTAAGTCTTGCCTTGGAGGCATAAAGTACTGGGAATTCCTCAGTAGATGTCAATTTTCTTGGATGTAATCTGTAGGATTCCTACATATGCATTTTATGCATACTGGAGGCAATGACTTTTTGGTTTAATACTACACTATGGACACAGCTCCAAAACACACACCATCACCCATCCAAGCTAAGCCAAACACCCACTCAATTACTACCAAAATTAAAAAAAAAAAAAAAAAAAAAGAGTTAAGTCAGAGATCTGGAAATGGACAGACAACTCAAAGAAAAGACCCCAGACAATCTTTATGCTTCTAGATAGTGCAAGAAACAAAACAACCCTAAAGACAGAGCGGTGCCTTTCGAGCTAACAAAATCCTGCTGCAGCCTTATGCTCCTTATGCTTTGAAGGAGAGGTCACTTAACACACCAGGGAGCATCCCCATCTCCATACTTTAAATTTTGCAAGAGACTTAATAAATGCCAGTCTCAGGAAAAGAAATTTTGAGGGCTTGTAGGAATTTGACAAGTTTGTCTTCATTTTGACTTAATCTGTGGTAGTTAAACCAACAAACGTGCACAGCTGAGGTTCACCAGGAAGAAGTTAATTCTTTCCTTTTTCCTTTAATTTAAATTTTGATTTGTTTTAACAAGTGTGTACTTAGAGTGTACTTTCAAGTCTCAAGTATTACCAGGAAAAACATTTGATTTTCATCTCCTTAAAATTATTAACTTAGATGTTTACTTATACACACTAACCTTTTCCCACCTACATTCAATATTGTATACAATCTGAGCTTTCTGGATGGCCAAAATATATTTTACTTCAGGGGAAATATCTGTATTTTGATTCTTTGCACTGAAACAAGGATTTCTGAGGCTATGCCATAGGAACTTTCCTGAAAATGCTGAAGCACAGAAAAATAACATGGTCTATACTGTATGTGCAAAGCCAGACAGATGTTTGTAACTCCATGTCAGTATCTCCCACTGGGCAGTGCTCCAGTTTCCTGGGCACAGTTCCCTGGTTCCCTTAGATGAACAAACATGAAGTTAATGATCCTTAAATTTAAAATAAACAAATAAACCAACCCCCCCAAACTATTTATATCCTGTTAATTTGTCTTAGGTGAAGTGATTTTTTTCCCCAAATTGTCAAGATACAGGCAGTGCTGAAACTAGCCAAAAGAGATGGAAAATGTCAGTAATTTGAATCAGTGTTTTAACATGCTTTAAACAAGTTCACATCAACTCTAGTGCATATACACAGGATTAATGAGAAATAATTTTCTCCTCTGCGTCCATCATAGAGAATTTTTCTTTTAATTCAGCTTCTTAATTGTTGTCTAAGACTAATATGCCTTTTAATAGTACACCTACATGGAACAGCTAAGAATAATCCACTTTTACTTGGTACTCTCTTTCAAGGTTCAAATAAATAACAAATACAGCTAGTATAATATAGAAAAATCACAAGCACACCTAATTTAAAGCTTGAGCAAATTCTAGAAGTCGTCACTGGTTTGAATTTTCCTTCATGAATAATCAGAGTTACCAGGACTAATTATTCCAAATGGAAATAGAAGGCAATACTTTCCCCCAATTTTTTTACCTGACTGGACTTTAACTGGTTTTACTGTTAACATTTTACAAAGCCTTACATTTTGGCTCATAAAACACAGAATTTGCAGCAACAACAAAAATTATTTTGCAGTTTCAACAAGTCTGCAGTTTGCCATGTCACCTTCAAAAGAAAGCTATTGAATCGACTGTTATTAAAAATCATGAGGAATTCAGATCTTGCTTTCAGGATATACTACCCAGCCATAATGCCCATTCAACTGAGGCCAGACTTCTTGTGTGGAGACAGCATCATTATTTCATGAATCACCAGTGACCTTTGGAAGATACCAGGAAAGCAGGCAGGCATGTTCATTCCCTTCCATTGATTTTCTAATTTTGAGTAAATTGGTTTAATCTGAGAAATGGTTACTTGTTAGGAATAAAAATACCTAAACTGACTTTAGGAAAAAAAATGTAAAGCCTTTGAACTGAAACAATGATTTTAGAAGAGAAACTCTAGCTAAAAAAGTAGTGATTATATAAATTTTAACTTAGGCCTGACTCTGTAGCCAGCTACACATAAGCATGAAAGAAACAGAATCTCTCTAAACTTAGAAGATAGATCTGCAGTCCCAGACCTCAGCTTTGTTGCACTATGCCTGGAATATGTGTCTGGTTTACCTACTAAATATCTGCTTCATTAAAGTTGCTTGCCTAAAACACAAAGTGGCATGGGGCTCATTTTCATCTGGTTAAAATGAGAAATAACATGCTGAATGTTAAGAACTTTGGACTAATCAAGAAGACAAGTTCAGTAGATCAGCACATACTCGAAACAGCCAAGAAAACAACTTGGTCTTCAGGAGCCTAAGAACACACAGGGCTACCTCATCAAAGGAAATTATGATGTACAGAGAAACTGTTTAGGTCATCATTGAATTGGTGCCCAGATGTCATGTATTCTGATAAAATCTGTTAAAATAGAGGTTTATTTCTCTGCTTTATTATCTTCTGAGCATGAAATGATCACACTTAAGTTTTCTTTGCTATCAAATTATGCTCTCATAATGTTAATGACCCATAATAAACATAGATTTTGGTATTGTGGTAATTCATCTTAAAATCACATGGAGATTAGCTGTTCATTTACTAGATTACATCATATAGCTTCTTATGCCCAAACAAGAAATAAAAAAACTCTTAAAAGACTCCTCAAAGTTGAACATCTGAATCTCCACTACTGCAATACTCTAAACCTCTTTTCATATCAAAAGAAAGATCATAGGCACAAACATTGAAATGTTAGACTGTCAATAAGAAAAATCTTGTTACCTCACGATCCAGCAGCACAGGTGACACCACTGTAACAATATCTCCCTTTTCTGGATCAATATAGAACATGTTAGGTGATGGTTTGGTAGGTGTTTGTTTGAGGATGTTGTACCGCAGAAGAGCGTTGTCTGTGCTGGAGTCGTCAGCATCAAATGCTGTCATACGCATCACAGTCGTTCCTAAGCGACAGGTGGAGAGACAACAGAATGCACTTAGTGAGAAAGATTGCCTTCACCTGGGAGAACCAGGTGGATACAATATATAATTCTCTCCCCAAGACCACTAAGTAGCTTCACCTGGTAGCTTCACCACCCTTGCCTTTGTGGTGGTGTTACTAGCCTTTTGTGGCAAGAGAACCACAAGTAATTAAAACCTTCTGTGAAGACATGGCTGGAGACATTCCATTGGAAGTGTCTGCAGAGCAGAAATAGATCTCATTCATATACAATGATAAACAGGGAGTTCATATTCCTTGTGAAGGTCTTGAAACACAGACACTTAAAATCAAATAAAGATAAAATATTGTGGCAAAAGTAAAACAAAACAAATCAAAACAAACCCAGCTTTATTTATAGGCTGACATAACAACTGCCTGGTTCACTGTTAAACAAACAGAACTGTCTTATTTGGATATGTTTCTTTGTTACTTTTGCTATACTTCCCAGAGCACAAAGTCTTGCCTTTTGTTGTAGTGACCTTGAATATAAGATCTCAAAGGTTTTGCTTCATTGCTACTTCAGGCAGAGTTCCCCCTTGAGAAAAATAACAGAGATCTGACAGCATGTTGGTTTTATTCACCAGTGATTAAAGGTCAGACGGCTCAAAAAGGAGCTTACCTCTGGATACCATGCCATGTTTTCCAATATAACAAGATGATACTAACTCTGATATTTTCACCTACTTTGTTTGAAACTTCTTCAGAAGAAAAAAAGAACAGCTTTCTGTTTTAAAGAATGAAGATTCACCCTTTCCACAAGGGCCATTTTTTAGATATCACGTGTCAAGAAGATTTTTTACATTTATATTAGATAATGTGGTTCATTAGTATCTCCTAAGTCACAAGACTTTATCAAAATAAGTAAGAATGAAGGCATATCTTCAAGGGGTCTTAAATAGTGCCCAACTACATGTGAAATTCAATGGGTTTTGGTATACAACTCTTTCCTGAAAAATGTAATTAAATACCATGCTATGTCGAAGCACATTAAACCATATTTTAACTGAATATACATTTGCTACTATTATTAATCTATCAGAGGAGTTGATGTTCAGCAAAGCTTTAGAAACTGATTAAAATATATACTCAATTCAGTTGTCCTAGACAGTTCTACTGAAATATTTCTGGTGATAAGCATGTGGAAAGCACTTGCAGATTTTAAGATCTCATTTAAATCCACAAATCTCTAGTAAGTCTGGCATAAAACTGGTTTAATACAATGGATGAATCTGAATCTGATTCTGATTTACCAGCTGCAGTTCTTCAATCTTTCAAGTCACTGGACATTATCTTATTCTATGTAATCATTCCTCTGGTGCACACAGATAAGAAATTCCAGCAACTCAGAAGAGTAGAATTTTACATTCATTTTGCATATATTGTAGATCCAGGAGAAAAGCTGTAGAAAATTAGACCCATTTGTTTCTGTGTTGATTCTGTCAAAAATGTGGAGATGCTGGTTTCTCGCTACCATCAAAGTGGCATTTACATTTAAGCAAAAATTATTTTGTTCTCATAAGTTCATATAACAGATGTAAAAGTGCACATAAAATTTGAGGATGCCTTTAGATATTATGCATTAGTAGAGCGTGTGTAAGGTTGTACATGTTTTGTGTTCGCGATGCAGAAATCTACACCTTTAAATGTCACCTGTAAACTCACATTCCTACAACAAGCAGAGGAGCTGCCAAAAAGAAAAAATAGGATGCCCTGGCACTGGGCTGAAAACTAGTGCTAGGCTTTTGCAGCCATGCTGAGAATGTTTGTGCTCAGAAACACATCCTTTACATTCTGGTGTTCACAGGCAGGTTTGCAAACTAACCAGAGTCTGATGCTGTCCTTTCATGTCAAAGCACAGAGACAGCACCTCTGTATTCCATTCCAATAAAACACAGTGAACAAAAAACTCCATATATGCAAACTGCTAGAATGGGCTTATATTTGTGGTTGATGCCTCAAAAATCACGACAGCTTTAAATCAGAAACTAAAATATATTCCAAGAATGGTTTGGTAGCTATATTTCCAGGGAAGAATTTTCCTAGTCTAGTTGAGATGTTTACAGAAGGAACACACACGACCCTATATTTGGGACTGGACAGGACAAAACACAATGCTTATAGACATATCTTTCCTAAAAATACAGTGGCACACATTTTTATTTGAAAAGGCTCTGCATCATACATCCAGTCCAAAAGAGTTTAATCCAAGATGCAAAATTCCTCAGTGCTACTCCTTCATCATAAAGTTTTATTCTTCATAAAAGATTCATTTCCCCAGACCCATAAACTGACTACTTCTGATTCAGTGTCATTTTATAAATACTTCCATTCCTGGCATCAATCACATGCAGCTGGTGTTCACAAAACAACAGCTTGCTACATTATCATGTTAAACAATATATATTAACTTATCAAGCTGGGGAAGAAATGTCTGCAAAATCAGCAACTTTATAGTTCTGTCAATGATGTGCAGATACTCAGAAAGCCTCTCCCAGTAAAGGTACAGCTACACTGTGATATATTTCAGTATTCATGGTTTATTTGTCACACCTTCTGGGCAGTTTTACTATTACCATAATGACCCAAAACCTCTACTTGCACCTCCCAGAGCTCCTCATTGATCAGTCATATTTCCCCCTAGCCAAGTCATTGCTCCAGAGGCTGCAGCTATCAATCTGTTGATCATTCATTTGGCCTTATGTCGGCTTGCAAATAATGGCAAAAAAACTTCCTATGAGGCATTAAGAAGTAAAAGACAATGTTTGCACAATTCTGTGGTGATCAAAGAGGATGGTTTATTGGGGAAAAAGCTACCATTTATTTATTTAGTCATTCATAGAATCACAAAATGCTAAGGGTGAGGAAGGAGACCTCAAGGATCATCTAGTTCCAACCCCCTGCCATAGGCAGGGACATTTTCCACTAGCACAGGTTACTCAAGGCCTTATCCATCTGCAAGGTTTACAAAAGGCACTGGAATGTAGGGGAAATGAGGTCTTTTTTTCTAGTTTGATGAAATGTGAACAATTGTCTTAAGCCTACAGCCTTAAAAGACAGCTCTGAATTTGACTGGAAACATTAAAATACAATTTGGTTTAAGGTCTGAACTGTCCTACCTTTATGAGAGCTACAATGCTCAAACACTCCCCGTGGAGTTTCCTCGTTATTTTTGTGAGTCTCTGCTGCATGTTCAGTGCATTGAATCTTTTCTAGATGTACTACAGAAAGGGGAGAGTTTACTTTCCTAATTAACATGACTGGATTGCCAAGTTTTGTCTCCACCTTCTTCAGCAGCTCAAGTGTATCTCGCCTGCACTGATCAGCTGTGCAATGGCATAATTTCAAAAAGAAAAAAATATTTTAATATAAGGAGAAAAAAAATGACAAATGGGATAAAAAAAAAGAAGAAATCCAGAGACATACCTGTATCTCTGGGGCACATTACATTTATTACTACAGGAAAAAATAAGACAACTTTCAGAAAATGGATCAAAGGACAATACCCTCCCAATTACTACACTCATCATAACTAATTACATGTTTGACTGTCGTTTTATGCAACAAGCCACAGGGAAGCAAAACAAACATAAGAAGAAAGCCTATTATAGTTCTAATCAAGTACATTTGAATTGCAACTGCAGTTATTATCTTATGTTTGTTATTAAAAACTTGAAGGCATTGTTTAGTAGAGAAGACATTTAGGAAGAACTAACTAGTTCAGGCTGTTAACATATCTTATGTTACATCTGGCATAATTTGCTACCCTGCAGGGCCTTTCCATATTGTCTAATTTGATGTGTGGCAAATTCAGGGCATGTATATACTGTTTAAACTAGAGTTTAGATGGCATCACCAATCCGTACATTGGGCATACCGCAATCAGCAGGGGTGGAGGTGTGTGCTGAAGAACTATAATTTGTGGAATGAATAACAACTTTTATTTTGGTTTGATACATAAAGGAGATTTCAGTAATGTTAAGAGGTGAACTGTTAAGAATTGCTACTATCTACAGAGAGTTAATGCAGTTAGAAAGCATATAAAGTGAGTAAGAAACAATGGGGCATTCCTAGTTGTTATCAATCAGTTAAGATGTATGGACAGGGCAACCTTTAGCAATACTAATATTTAACCTTTTTTCTCGTAACACAGCTCTTTTGACAGAATAAATTATGCATTCCTATGATGTTTTAAGTTGGTTATGTACAGTACTGTCCCTGGCCATACTGTAGGGTGGAGCATCACATGACTGAAAATGGCATCAAGAGCTTTCAGGTATCTGCTGCTCCAGGCAAAACATTGACATATGAAATGTCAGTAAGTGAATTTGCATAGTTATGTGATGTGGATGCTGTTCTGGCATATTGTGGTTAGTCTCCAGTGCTATGAAAGTTTCTTTCTTTCTTTAAAGAAAATTGTTGGGTGAAAACACTGAGAATTGCTAGCCCACAAAGGATTCCCAAATAATGCCTACATTATCAGAACATACCAGGTTATGAGATTTGTGGTACCATATGTGTACTGAAACTTACACTCAGTGCAGATCAGGAAAGTTACAAAGCAAATAAAAAGAGTGTTATTTATCCCTTCATAATAGAAAGAGTCCCATAACAGATCTTGAGTTGTTCAAAACATGAGAACTGTGGTCTCTGATTGGGATAACTGACATTTTAGACACTGTGAGTCTTCTCTCACAAAAAAAGAATTGTGTTTAGTCTTTACATTCATCTGAGAGACTACAGACAGCATGACACAGGCAGTTCCATGAGGAGTGAAACTCCATTATTTCAGAGTGCATGCCAACCTCTCCAACTTTTTAAAAAATATTGACTTTTCCCATTTAAACACACAGGGTTCATGAGAAAGAAAGTGCTGTGATATGTTCCTGAATCAAGTTTATCTTTTCTTTAATATGACTCTAAACTTCTGAAACCTGTTTGAAGCTCCTCAAACTATGCCCTTCCTAGAACTCTGTCTTCCACTAAACAGCTCCCCTCACTTCTACTCAACCTATTGTTACCCCTTCAGGAAAGCAGCTTTCTTTCCTCAGATATGATGAAGTCATCACCCTTGCTCACTTCCTGCCTCTTCAGATGGACTTGGAACAAAGGAATTCTAGTGAAAAACCCACCTCACTTCCTCCAGATAGGAACAGGCTACAGATTTAAGCAAACCACCACATTTTTTTCCTAATTATCATTCTGTCTGAGTTCTGAATCTGTAGTAAAAATGTTGCAGTCTTGTCCCTGCTTCCCTTTTGACCGTTGAAGACCATTTAAAAAATGCACAAATTACTTCTTGGATCACGACCATAGACCATAAAAAGTTCCACTGTTCTAATACTCTAACTGCCAATTCATAACATAATCTTATATGTCAGATAACATAATTCATAAAGCAATATATAACACATTCTCCTGAAGTAAATGGTTTAATGTAAATGATGATATGCATTGAACATCTCACAGCAGGCAAATATGACAGAACAGTGATTTATGTGTGAAAGAATAGTTGTTCAGCACACAGAGAGTAAGATTAAGCCCTAGGCACACTCAGAAAACACAGAGGACCCACATTCTCTCTGGTCTTTGGCTAGCACTAGAAATAAATCAGAAAAATCCCAGGAAAGAAAAACTAGATGAGACATGAAAACATCACTAAATTCATCCCCCTAAACACAATGCAGGACTATTCTTGAAAAGATATAGAATGTTGCATTATTTTCTGAAAACCTTCAAGAGAGAAACCGCCACAATCCTTGTTTAACTCAACACCATGACAAGTGAGTTTGTCAGACATCTGCCAGAAAGCTCCCTCAGATCCTGGAGGAGATAGGTCAATGCCTAAAATTGTGAGCTAAATTCTAAATCACCACTGCACCAGTGGAAATGGGGGATGCTAAGCTCTTTCCTTTATAAAACTACCAGAAGTGAAAAGTATGAGACTCAACATCTCTTGCCTAGATAGAATTGCTTATTCACTCAGCCCTTTGATCTGAACTGTTTGACAGCTGAAATGTTTAGTGAGAGATGCTTACAACTCACATGATTCACCATGCTGTTTTCCCAGTTCCCATGTAAAATTGGAACTGCCTGCAATCATTCAAATTTGATTTCAGACATATACAAGCTGTTTAAATGCAGATGAAAACTTTATAGTCAAGAACAGCCAAGCAAAGAGCTTACTAAAAATATATATATATTCTGCATTTATTTCTGGTTTATAATCCAAATGTTTTCTTTTGGCTTTCTCTACCTTTCTTTAACAGTTTCCCATTCTTCTACCCTTTCCTGTTTACTGGGTGGTATAGTTCTGGCCAAAGCAATGCAAATTGCTAATAGACAGCAATTTTTAAAGTCATATAAAGATATGAAGCCTGATGTAAATTTCATATCCAGAAATACCCATGAGAAATTACCTTTTGAATGTAGTAGAAAGCTTCCCCTAAATCTCAAGACAGAAAATAAACCAGAGAAAATTAGATCAGTCATTTAACTTTCTCCCAAAAAAGAAGCTAATACCCAGTTTCTCCCATCCTCTAAGTAGGGAGGCACTCTTAATAAAGACAAATGAAGAAAAGAAAATAGATGTTTAAGGGACTTTACTTAAGTTAATAAAAAAATATTGTCAATTATTTGCATTCTGACTTCAGAGAGAACTGGAAGTCTTTCACTTCAAAGCCATCCTCACCTCATTTCCATCCAGCCCTGTCAGGAAGAGTTAATATGATGGATATTCACAGGAAAAGAAACAAGAACAAGTATAGACTCTTCTCTTGGCTCTTATTAAACAAAACATAGCTAATCACTGGCAATCAAGTTCACATTCAGCTACCCACCAAGTCATGAGAGCCTCTGAATTTTAAGACCAGCAGCACTACCAGCTCTTGGAGTCAGGTAAGTATCCTACCTGTGTTCTAGCCCATAGCCCTTTCACAACACCACTGTCCTTTAGAAAGGAAATGTGCACACTGGTAGAGAGGAAGCAGCAATGTGCTATAACAGGTCCACCAATATGGACTGCTACAGATCAGACTGAGCACACATCTTAGCAGAGGAAGAATCAAGCTAACACTTCTATTTTTGCGGAATTTTTTTGTAATGTAACAGCTCCAACACAGAGATGTTTGTCAGTCACAGTTTTGATTTTTTTTTTAAGACTATTTGTAAGGCAGGAGTGAAACTAGTTAAATAAAATTCATGGCAATGAAAGAGATCAATGCCAAATGTAAGTTTTAAATCAGTAGTATGTTAAAATCTAATAGCATTTTGAGAATGAAAAGGAAATTAATACTTCTCCTTTCATTCCGACAACAAATTATTTCAAAATGAAAAAATGAGAGAAACAAAGAAAGGGCACTGTAGTCTATTGACAGCAAGTGTATATTTAAAAAAAAAAAAAACCACATTAAAATGCAGCCTGTGTGGAACGAGTAATTAAAAACAAACAAACCAACCAACCAACCAGCCACCAGGCTACACACTCTGTGTGCATACTCTGTATTAGGAATGGTTCAAGAACAATAAGAAAAATGAAAGATTTTTTCCATGGTGAAAATGTTTCACAGGTTTCAATAGTCTTTTGATCAGGGCCACACTTCATAAATGGAAGATCTCATTCTTTAAATCACCTACTTTTGTATAGAAATTGACTGGCTTTGTGAAAACATCTTATAAGACAGGCAGCAATTATACTGCCCTGTCGTAGCGGACTTTAATCAAAACCACGTCATTACTTTACAGAAATCACTTACGACTATCCTCTTGTGTCCAAGTAAGGTACACTGGCATCCATCCTGATTAAAAGGTGGTAAGAATATATTTTAATAAGATGTCTCAGTGCAGAATCAATCTTCCCTGATTGGAAATGCTTTTTGAGACAGTGGGCCAGAATTTCTGTTGATCTAAACCAGCCCAGCACCACTAAAGCAAAGATTTATATTAGATGAGGCTATGGAATACAGGAATGACCTTGAAGACCTGCGTTAAGTATACAGCATTACATTGGTTTATTCCCTTTTTACCTTCATAATTTCTCACTTCAGTATATGCGAAATAAAAGAGAAAAGCAAATGCATGATCTTTGTGCCTCTTCTATATTAGATTCTTTTTCATCTTGCTACTAGCAAGTTTTTTCACACAGATGTAGGGCAACAGTACACCAGCATACACATAATGAGTAACTGCAAGTTGGAAGTCCTCGTCTTCAGTTTTTGCCACTTTAACTATATGAACTGCTTGTGCATGAATCTCATGTTACAAAGCGGGGATATAACTGAAACACCTATCCCTGTTATCCATGACTCTGTCGCTGTGATTCTCATCATGTATATCAATCCAGAAATAATCCACCTAAGCCAAGAATTCTTCAATACTGCTAATGAAAGAAGAATCAGGCCTCATCATACAAAGCAAATCTTCTTACATAATTCCTAGCTTCATCTGCAGGAAGGCTTATTCTAATGTATCATTTCATCTTTGTAATGATTTCATAGTCAAGTCCCAGCTATTTAATCTATTAAACATCTGAAAGTTTTTATCTGAGGGATAAGTGTTTCTGTCTTAACACAGGATATTTTTAGGTGGGTTTTGGGTTTTTTGGGGTTTTTTCCCCTCTCCTGCAAATAAACCACTGGATAAATTATTTAGTTGGTACCTGTCATGGTAGACCTAAACAGGCCAAATTAGGCTTGTACATGTCCTGGCNTACTGACCGCAAAGCCTTCTCTTCCAGTTTAAATTGAGTTCAGTTAATGTCTATATTTAATAGTTATTCCCAGATCCTATTATAACCTGTATACAGTTTCCATAACGCTGCAAAGAGCCTGTTATTAAATGGTGGTAGGGTTGGTGCGAGTTCTGAATATTTAACATTAATAAACTATATATTAATATTTTTAAAATATCATCTCGCAATAGTTAATTACCCCTTCTGTAGCAGTACCCCAGTGTTTGCTCTTTTGAAGCTATTAAAATTCATCCTATCCAGACAGTATTTCATAATGAACTTCAGTGTTAGACCAAATAAGTGAATTGGGCAACTACTCCCTTTTCTTCATCCAGATAATTACATGAAGTCCATTGCATTTTTCTCAAAAACTCAGATCAAATATGCAGTAATTCCTGTTAAAACTACAAAGAGAAGTAGAATATTTGATTGTAAGGTCTCAAACTTCAGTATTGAACAAATACTTACAAAGATCATAAGATATGGCTTGGAAAGATATCCTTTCCTTTACAAAGCATTCCTTCTTCCCCTGTACATTCACTTCAATAGCTTTCTACAGTAAAGGAGCTTACAGTGGGGAAGGATAAAAACAATCAATTATTCTTGAAACCCATACTCCGAATTGGTCAGCCTGAAATCAAGTCCATAGCTCATTCCTTAATAGCATTCTAGAATAATAGAAAAGAGAATGTTTCTCAGCCATTTCCCCATCTTGAGATTGAAATATCTGCATATAGTCTTTGCAACCCTGCTCAAAATGCTCTTTTTGCTTAAATTATATTTTAAAGCCACTGATAGCTGAATTTGATAAATAATACACATGCAGAAAGAATGTGCTGTACGATTTTAAAACAGGGCTTTGAAACTATCTTATAAATCACAGGTTTCAAAACTCTCTCTGTATATGTGACAAGAATACATTTGGACTGTGTTTTCAGAAGGACGCTTTCCTGAATTAATTCATTAATTCCCTAATTTGAACAAGTTTTGGGTTAGATGGTGTGATTAATTTCACTCAGTTATGATTATTTTAGGCTCAGATATCTAATCTTTTAAGTTTCTTAATAGTAATTGGAGAGGGAGTGTCAATTTTGGATGCAGTTCATCCCATTCTAAGCTAAATATTTCAGAAAGATGAGGTGAAGCATCTTTAGAAGTGATCAGTTCTAAGAAAATCTATGTCAAAAAAAGGATATAAAAAATCTCAGGATGTTTAAGTAGTTGATACCACTCCTATTAATTCTACTCACTATTACAGATGTGGAAAACAGGGCTAGAATAAAGTGATTCTCCTGCACTTTTCTCCCACTTTCATGTACTCCAAAAGACCTATTTATGTCTATTTACAGCTAAATGGAAAGCATGCTAGTAGGAAGCTTATTGGAGGCCTGTCCTGGCTCTGCGCTGGACAGCTTTACAGTCTGCAGAGTCTGCACTGACACTTGACCTTTGAAAAGTGAAGGTCTGCAAGGATTAACAGCAGGCCATGATATCACTATTCTTACTCTCTTAGAATTGATGCATCGTGTTAGGGAAGGGCCTTAAGCAGCAAATCAAGTTATTTTAACTTTGTGTGTAATTGATTTAGTATTGAAAGGGCTACATTATGTCCCTGTAGAGAAAATACGGATATGGAAAAGGTTGTGTATGTCATAAAACATCTAAATATTGACTGTGGAACTCTTTAATGTAATATTAATAATTAAACACAAAACAGTTCATGATATATCACTGTCAGAAACTGGATACTTAGTAGATCGCAGAGATTTGCAGAGCTGTGTGCAAATGTAGTGCTGTTAAGCCACAGGCTTGTATAAGTATAGTTACATATATGTGTGTATTCCTTCTTTAGCACAAAGAAAACAAGCATCAGGCAATCAAGAAGGAAGAACCAAAACCATTTTAAATGGCAACACATTTCCAGCAATGTGTTAGCTGTTTCAAACAGTCTTCAACTTGAACACACTTAACTTTCAAGTGTGTCACATGGCTTGCAGGGAACTGATTTCAACTACAGAAACCTGATTCACTGAGCCCTTTCTCCTTGATGTCTTCTCTATCATGTCTTGCTTAGCTGAGGAGAGAAGTGGGTTTGCTGTTTTACTCTCCAAGCTGGCTGGCAGGGATTTGGAAACTATGAACCATATCTGAAGAGTGTTCACAAGCTCTCCTTCTGCCATGATTTTCATTGCTCCCTGCTTTTTAAGCTGAGCTTCTCATCTTACAGAGAACGTCACGTGAACTTGGCAATATGATCTGGGGTGTAGAGATGGCTCAAGCATCGGACATCTTGGAGAGCAAAGGGATGAATCTGTATCTGTCTTTGGCTATCCTTTCTGACTACTGTTTCCTGCTTTCCCACACTGTGGTGCTATGCATACCTAGCTGAATTCTAAACTGTGGGAAGGCAGAATTATAAACTGCTTCCTGGCCTGAAGGCCACCAGAAATGGGCATATGTTTATACTGCCAACTGGTTCAGCCATCTCTGTACCCATTCTTGCACAATGTCGATAATGTTCTTTCCCCAAACAAATATCTGATTTCATTTAGGAGGGTTTTTGTAGACAAGGATATCGAATACATACTAAAAATTCAGTTCCGTTGTATTCTGAGATTTAATTTCAATTTTACTTTTCAAATTCAAGATTCCAATGAAATAACATCTCTTGGGAGACGGCGTGTCTAGTTGTGAAAAGGATGCTCTCAATGAAACTGTAACAGGTGAACGTCCATCCCACCGATATTCTCTCCCTATTAAAAGTAAATGGGACTTGGGAGCATCCAGAAGTGGCCCTGTCTTGAGTTCCCTGTTCAGAATTTCCAGTGTTGCAAATGTCAATAGCAATATACCATCAAGTTTAAAGGCAATCTCTAAATATGCATAACAATTTATTCCCATCCCAGCTCTTTCACAATTTGGAGCAGAGCTGTAGTGCAAGGAATATGGAAGAATGACCATTTCAAAAGATATCAACCTTCAAGATTCAAACTCTAAGACTCTGAGTGATTTTCTTCAATCCAGAACTTCAGTTAGAAAAATCAAGTAAGAAATATTTTACTAACCCTTTGTACTTCTGTGATTTATTCATTTGTTTTCCCACTAACGTATATGAAACCCTACTTTCTATGCTTGTGAGCTGTAAATTTCTCTGCTAGTCAATGAAGTCAAGGTCATTACTGAGTCATAGAGCCTCTGAGATGTTTGCTAATATCTTTCCCTGACACTAAAATACACTTCACAGCTGGATGAGTTCATCAGTATATTATTGTACATGATATTTATATAAACTAAAGGGAAGAAGACCATAACATCCCTACCACAGCTATACTGTAAATTCCTCGACTTCTGGCAAGATCATAACTTTTGAAAACCCTCCAAACTTAGCATCTGCTAAAGAAAAAAAACCCAAACAACTAAACAAACAAATAAAAAAAAAACCAACCCAAAACTTATCAACTTATCTTTAGATCTTAATTATTTTATGTCTGTTTATCTACAGCAAAATGCCTCTGACAGTTATAAGGGAGTTACAATGATTTGTATCTATGGATTATATGTCACATTTGAAAAACTGTAGCTTAAATCATACATTCATGACAGATCTTGAAAGTCCAATGAAATGAACCAATGTCAAATGAAGTTATTCTGTTATTTCTGTTATATTACCAGAAATGTGCATTAGATAGCTGCAAACACCTTTGTTCAGGGAATTCACTTGGTTTTTTATTCAAATGTACTACTTTAAAGAGAGAACTGTTTGTAATTTCATTCACTTTCTTGCCACTTATAAAATTGATGCTAATCCCAGCAGCATTCTGTTAAGCATATTGTACTTTTTATGCCTCTAACAGGCAGATCTGATGACAATCTTCTTTGCACTGAATATATCTGTTGACAAAGTGCAAGAATTAAACGAAATGGATAATTTGCTAAAGCAAATAAAAGGTGGTACAATTTGCATCTTTCCCAGTTACATTGTAAGGGCACAGAATACCAATAAAGTTTCAAAAACAAAGACAACAGTCATAGGTACTCATGCAAGCACTGACTTTTGAAATTTCACAACTGGTGACAAATTAGTTATGTTGTCAGAAGCACAGAAATGTAGGTGCTGCCACTTCAGGTTTTTGAATGGTGTTAAGAGTGTAGTGTTCACAAAGGAATTAAGCTCTAAAGGTATGAGCCATGTTATTTCTTTTGTATAGATTTTCTGAATTCTTAACCATTTTCCAGGTTAATGAAATTTAATCTGAATTAAAATACAAACAAAAACTTGCCCCAAATAGAAGATATTTAATAATACATATCAAGATTTTAATAATATATATGAAGGCTTTGTAGAGAAACATTTATTTTCCTACACTGAATACCAGGGCTGTTTTCTGTCCTTGAAGTGATCATTGTTTGACACTGAGTTTCCCTTAAAAATTCTAGATACATTCAGATCTCTTGTTAAGAAAAATCCCAGAAAGAAAATTCTCCTCCTATGTTCCATACAGTTTTTGCATTTAACAAATAAAATATTTGTGCATTACTTTCCTGGCTTCATGGCATGCCATTCTCTCAGTTTTATACACCATGAAATATTGTAGCTTACTAACGAGCATTTTATTTGCTGGAGTCAAACACTATAACAAAAAATAAGAGGAGTTTATAACTTTCCCTCAGTGAAAGTGGAGGTTCCCAGAAAGAGGTCCTACGGAAACTGTGCTGCAGGATGACTTCCCTCCACTTAGTTGCAACTTTCTCATAAATCAAGTGTCCTTCAAACTCTCAGCTGATGAGGAAAGTTGCTTTTGTTCATGAAAAAAAGACAATTCACACCTGGATTCTGTACTAGATAATATAAAAAGTGATACTGTTCTTTTCTTAGACTTTGCCCATAAATCAGTTATTTCTTTTGCAAGGTTAGTAAGTACTGGAAGCTGCAGGAAAGTACCATTGAAGCTTTTATTCCAATTTAGCAGCAGTTCATAATGTGATTCAGCTCCATTCCACTTGCAAAACGACCTAGTTACACTAATTTCAGAGGGGTTTTATCACATTTACCTGTAAAAAAATGAATTGAGAAATATTCTGTTGGCATATCATTTATGGAATCTACTGTGTATGCTACTGGAGCTTTACATATAGACACTCCCTGCTGCTTCAAAACAATAACATTCCTGTGTATAGGAAAAAAGTTTTATCATGAATTATTCAGTGTAATTGAATGTACTCTTACAGTCTGTTTGAAAAAAATCTTTTTAAACTAATGCTTTGTTCACCAATATGCCAAGGTCTAGGCACTGTATAAAAACCTCTGAGCTGTTCTATGTAGGACAGCATGATGGCATTATTTCGGCAGGACTTGAACAGAAAGTTGCAAAGTGGTACCCGTGTATAGCAGTTGGAAAGCAATTAGCAAAAAGTAGTTAAGAAAATATTTCATTCTCTAGTTGCATGCGTGTTTCTAAAGCAGTGAGATCTATGTACATATCACCAAATTAGATTACAAATTAGACTTGCTACAAATGGTTATAAGCCATAATTAAAGCCAACCCAGTGACCCTCAGCTAAACATTCATGGAAGATTTATTCAAAATTGGTTAACCATTTATAAGGCATTTATATAGAAAGAGCGTATAAATGACTACCAATTATTCCTGCAAACTTTATAAAATACTTTCATTTTATCTTCTGTCCTAGTTACTCCATGTGGAGGCACTGTGATACTGGTTCTGCATTAATTTCTTCCAAGTTTTGACTTCACAGTTTTGGAACAACACTATGAAGAACAGTGCAGGAGCATTACAGGGTCGGAACGACAAGTGAAAACTTTTAAGGACTGACAGTGTATAAATCGGTAAAACTGCAATCTATTTAAATGTACTGCTCCAAAGACAGATATAGAATCATAGAATGGTAAAGTTGGAAGGGACTTCAAGGATCATCTAGTTCTTCCTACCCCCCAACATAGGCAGGGACAACTCCCACTAGTACAGCTCACTCAAGGCCTCCTCCAACCTGGCCTTGAACACCTCCAGGGAGGGAGCAGCCACAACCTCCCTGGGCAACCTGTGCCAGTGTCTCACCACCCTCACTGCAAAGAACTTCCTCCTAACATCCAGTCTAAATCTCTCCTCTGACAGTTTAAACCCATATCTTAATATAGGTACCATTTAAACAGCTTGTGCTTTTCTTTGACACAATTTCTTTTGGAATAGTCCTAATTAAATATGTAATGCAGCAAATTTTATGTATTATACACATTATATATACACTTTATATAACACATACACAAGAACTGTATAGATTTTAAAATAAATAATAAATATATTTTAATTAAGCTATTTTTAGTTTATATCAGTGCCAATATGTTTCATACTCAGGTTCTTTTCATTGACATTTTCATCTGCTGAATTATCCATATTGATCTGGCTTGACTCAAATACTAGAATAATCTCTGGTGAAATAAGCTGATGAAATTGACTGTTGTAGCCAATTCTTCCCATACGTCCTGCTTCCTGTACATCTCTAAGATACTCAACAGTCAACTGATCATACAACCTTACAGAAGAATGTATCTACCCTAGTGCCCACTCTTGCTTCCTTTTCCATTGATCGTATTTCAGACACTTATTTATTTATTATTCTTTTATCAATAACACAAAAAATGTAACTGTCTAATGAAGGACAAGAAAGTTCCCTAATTAGAAGGTAATGCTGCAGGTTCCCCTTTCATGTGCTTTTGGTACATTCCAGCAGTACTCTAGAGAGGCTGAAGCAATGATATGACTCATGACATACACAAAGCTCAGCTGCACTACTTACCATCAGTTCCAAATTACTGATTGGGGGTTTTTATTCCTTCTGATGCGGACTTTGGGAACAAAACTGGTACTTTGAATTAATTTCACACAGGTTACCAATAAGACATCAAAGCTTTTCATTATTGACACATTGGTCTAAAAATATGGTTTTGTGCCAGTGAGCTTAAAGATGGAAAATTATGTCGTCCATCAAATTTATGAGAAATTCTGATCCTGGTGATTTTTTTTTTTTCTGAAGAAGTATTCTTTTCACCTGAAGGCAGTGGCAAAGAGCTGAACTCTTACTTGATCAGTGAAATATGGAAATTAAAAATATATATGCTTTTAAAAAGTAATCAGTGGAGATACAGACTTTATATTGTTCAATTTGTGTTGTATGCATCTAAAGCAATTAGTATTAATGGGAAATGATATATGTGAGAAATGCACCGTAATTATGACACAGGAGAGGTGAAATATTTCTACTCCCACTCTGAAAATACATTCATTAAAATCACTGGAAACTGAAATGTAACATTACAACAAGTATCTCTGTTTTTACTAACGGCTGTATTTTCTCAGCTCTGCTGTATGAAGTTGGCTATCAGAATCACAGAATTAGTAGTTCAACCCCCCCTGCTAACACAATTATGTCTAGATTAAGTTGTATTGATTCTTTATAAGGTTTATCCAATTAAAATATTTGAAAAATATACAAACAGCCATAAAATAATTAGAAAAATATATTGACTTTTATATTCAGGGACACCATGAAAATATCATGAGTAAAGTTGCTTCATTTGTGTAATCTCCTGCATGTCTAATTTTTGCTTTACAACATTTTGGAATGTCTTCCTGATCAGTGAATTCCTTTGAGCAATATAAAGAGTTGTATACTCAAGTAACAAAATCCTTTTTCAAACCACAACATGAGGACTTGGAGTACAAGTATCATTGGCACCTGACTGTAAGATAAAACTACATCATTCCTTCCTTTAAACAGAATCCACATAATCAGTAACAGATTTATGCTTTTGCAACAGGACAGGTGAGAGTATTCTTGAGAAGGGTATACTTGTGCTTTCAGCTAATCACCTTCAAATGCTGTTCAGATCTGCTTAAAATGTGGAAGTGACTCACTGGCAATCTCTGTGCTTCTGATCCTTAACAGAAGAGACAAAAAGACTTTGAAGAGAAATCAAAGAAAAGACTAAGGCAGCCAATTATTTTCATCCTGAGCAACAGTATTTGTGAAGCATGACCCTAGTAACTACTTCACTAACTTGTGCTGCTAACAAAAACTATTACCTGTCTGGCTCCAGTGCTAGACCCTTGCAAAGTGTTGTGATGTTTAGGCATGGGTGATTCATAAGGGGACAGAGCATCATACTTGCTGCTAGAAGACAACAAAAGATACGCCGGGTATCATTCCCTCATTCATATTAGCTGTTATTTACTCGCTGACAATGGAGGAATTCATGCGTAAAAGGACTATTTGCAGGGCCCTAGTGTTATGGTAGAAGTGAGTGACCACTGAGTCCTTCAAGAATCCTTGTGATGGTACAAGGAAAAGATGCTGACACGGAGATGCCATTCAGACTCAGTATGTGAACAGTTGCAGTATCACCCTTAAAGAAAGGGTGTGGGTAAAGCCAGTATGGTTAGTGCTAAGCTAGCAGCAAGAAAAGCTCTCGGTTTTACACCCAAGCCATCTTATGTTTAAGACATAAAATTATAAGGAACAATAAACAGGAAAATTTAAGAAGACAATCTAAAAAATCTGTTACTGTTGATTCTGAGATTTACCTATTTATTTATCCTTGCACAACTTTCGAGGTTCTTTCACCAGGTAGAAAGAGAGTGAGAGAAAAGCCATTGAGAGTGATCAGTTAACAAGGCGTACAGTCACAGAGCCTTATGAATCCCAGCATTTCAGTGTACTGCATAACTGGGTAGTGTCTCAGACTCTCTAATTGTACTGCTAGAGAGCACAGGCTAGAGGTTTTAGAAGGAAATACAGAGTTGAAATATATGAGCACATTACCAACATAAAATAGAATCGTCATCAAATTTCTGGCCCTTGGATATGCTGAAGGGGTATTGCTTTGGCAGGTTTCAAACTCCTTCAAATATTAAGTAACCAAAGAATTTGAAGGTCCTGAATTTAAATCCTCAGTATCAAGCAAGCTGATTCCCAAGTATTGTCCAGAAAATTATTTCTGGGATACCACACTTCTACTATGTGTAGGTCTCTGAATGGAGGATGACTTAGAAGAGGTGTTGGTACAGTATCAAGTTCTTTGAAAGATGGACCATATTATAGAGAGTAAGGTATATTAATTGTTAAATAAATATTAGTGCCACTGACAGCAGTAATATTAACATGATGAGCAGATCATTATTTATTTAGTTTCCACATTTCCAATTTGTTCTATTTATTTCACAACTATGCAAGCTTGAAAAGAATTCTTGAAATGAATCCTAGAAATGAGAGCACCAGAAAACCAATTAGATCATGAAGTTCAAGTCTGTATCATTATGCTATTACTTTCTTGTTCTCTCCAGGTTACAGAGGTGGGAATATTAGCATTTCCTTTTACAAGCACTTACAATATTTTTTTTTTTCTGATATTAAATCCAGATTTTCCTTTCCATCCTCCTACCCATGCACAGAATGCAGCAGTGACCAACAGGTCTAGAGCCTGAGACTCCCTAGCTATCCAGCAGCCCCACAGAGCAGTGTAAACTGTGTTTTATTCTCATCTTATATGTGAAATTATAAGCAATGTTTCTTTTTCTCTGTAGTGCTCTTTTTCAGATCAGTGATTTTCAGCTGCATTTTAATTACGAAATCATAAAACAATCTATTCTCCTTATGTATACATAATGCAAACTGCTCCAAGAAATGTGTATAAGAAATGAGGTTCATTCTGAACATATCAACTGAAAAGGCTGATTCAGCTTTTCTTCCAAATGCAGAAGAAATGGACTTGATTCTCAGCTATATAAAGCTAATGCTAAAGATCTTTCAGGAAGCAGGGAGATGAAGCTGCAATACCTCTTTGCATTTCCCCAGTCAAAGGAGTAAGTAAAACTTAACAACAGTAACCTCTAAGCAGGCTGGTACCCCACCATTTGCACTTGTGATGTTCTACAACCTTTGTGCTATCTGATTACATCATCAAAACATTTCCTGTACTGAGAGGAGCTATTCCAGAGAGGAGTGTGCAAATGTTAAAGTCACTAAACAACTCTGAACCCAAGACTGGGTATTTCTTAAGAGATCCTCTATACTATGTATAAGAATTGAAACTGTCATTGAATTCCAAAGCAAATGAACCAACCTTCTTTAAAAAAACAAACAAACAAACACACACAAAACAGTATTGGTTTTAGCTGACTGAATAATAGAACTTGAAAAATCAGAGAATTTTGGCACATCTCAGATTTGAAGGGTATCTCTCAAAAGGGCTTGGTACCTCAAAAGTAGATTTATGTTTCCAATTCTGTTGGACAAATGAAAAACAATAATTTCCCTCATGAACATATCTTAGAATCATAGAATGGTTTGGATTGAAAGGAACCTTAAAGGTCATCTGTTTTCAACCCCTACTATAGCCAGGAACAGCTTCCTCTAGACTAGGTTCCTCAAAACCCCATCCAACCAATGTGCTACCCACACATAGACCATCACTACCAAAGGCAACTGCTGTAGGAAAGAGGTCTGTACTGAAATCTTTATCCAAACATGTTCTGTCTTTCATCTGTAAGCCAGACACATTATCTGTCGTCATTCAGCCCTGTGGTGGAATCTCAGTAGTAAGGTGATTTCTGACTGGGACTACTTCATGTGAAATAACTGCATGCTTGTGTCACAGAGAAGAGACAGGCAACCCAAATGCAGACAGAGGAATGAGTGGCTGCAAGGTTCATCCTACCTGGCTTGTGATCCAGGCAGTTCTCTCCGAGCATCAATCCTGCAGTCATGAAGTGGCATGAAGAGAGTGGCTAATGCTCTGCCAACTATCATGGTAAATTGCTGATCTTCATTTCACCTATGCAGTGAAGATTTTGGTATCCACTTGTGCATTACATTGCACAAAACTCTGTGGAGTTTCTGTGGATAAACTATCAAAGTTGAATTTTGATATAGATATGTAACATTAGATGAGGAACATATGTGACTGGCTATCACTCCTCTGTACTCTTCCTGTTTAGGTCTTTTATCTACACTCATTTGATGGGGGCATTAACCTATATCTGTATGAAGTAAGACAGGGCAGAAATAAATGTTTTACTAATGTCAGGCTTTTTGTTTGTAAACTTAAACAAGATGACTAGTGCTGTGTGTTTCAGAGAAGAAATCTACATAACGATGGATGTGATAAATTCCTGAAGGTGAAAATTGACTAATGTTTTTGCTACATTTCCACTTTGTCCTTGGAAAACCTGACAGTATAATAAAACATTTTTTATTTTTTTTCTGAGTCTGATTAACTAGCTTGTTTCCAGTAAAATTACTTTCCCTTGAGAGGAACATTAAGATTTCTTTAATGCAATCTTCATCCATTACCATTGATTATGGCTTCATTAAATATGAAAATGAGGATTTACTCTTTGCAACAGATATCACTTTCAGCATAAGTGAGTAAAGATTTTCCTCTGTATGCTTCACTCAGAGAGAAGCGCGAACAAATATTTTATTTATGTACTGTTTTGAAGGAAGAAATTGCCTGTGGCAAAAATCTAAGCACAAATCACTGGCAAAATGTTCTTTCTGTCAAGGATGGAGCAACAATATTAAAGTCTAGGGCGGAAACCACTCCCATTCTAGGCACCCTCTGTGGCACCAAGAGGTTAAAGTCAATAAGTACTCATCAGCGAGATAAGCTGATGAACAGCACAAACCCTTACTTGTGAATCAATCTAAGAATTTATGAAAAGGCTGGTTGAAGACAAAAAGCTGTTTCAGTCAGTGTAAAACTAACTTGTCCAGTCATTTTGGTAACCAGAATGGTTCTCTAGCAGGTGACTTAATCTAGCATGACTTAATCTAGCATGACTTAATCTAAAATGTGCAGAAAATAGCCATCATTAAAGGGAAAACAGCAGAGAAATTATATATTAATCTACTAGTAGCACTTGAGTAGCAAAAAATCTATTTTTTTTACTAATTCTTTTAATTGCTAAATCTTGGTTTGGAAATGTCTAATTTAATTCTGACTTAAAAAAAAAAAAAGAAAAAGAAGGACTCAAAGAATCTTCTAGTACTGAGGAAACATCCGAAGTTTCTCTAATTAAAAGACTGTTGTATAATCAATATTCAGCACATGACACTTTGAGATGTTACATTCCAGGTATAAAGGCAATGCTTTGCCTTGCTATTTGAGCTTCATCAAGTGAGTAGGTCTTGTACTGGCTTGTTTAAACCAGTCCACTCCTATAGTGTTATGAGATATTTCAAAGATTACATTCAAATCCTAGCTCTACAAATTCTGCAAACATTGTAAGCAGACAAATTCACCAAATGTTCGCTGTAAAGGGTATTCCCAGTTTCCACATTTATCAAGAAGACTTTGTAAGGGGCTGATCTATAACCTCAGGGATCAATTTGGACAAAAGCACATCAGATCAATAAAGGAAGAAAAAGCAAAGAGAGAGGAAATAGAAAGAAAAAGAAAGGTACTACTTTTAAGGGGCACTGTATACTTCCCCTTACAAAAAGGAAAAGAGCTATTCTCATGAGTAGAGAATCTCTCTTCTGGCTTCCCTCTAAACCATCAAAAAGTGCATTTTTAATATGCATGCTGCTTGTTATCTTCACATCGAAGTGCAAGACATAGTTTCTCTCTTAGGGCCAAACACATTTTTATTGGTACATATTCAACTGTTCTCAGCAGCTTATTATGGAGAAACACTAAAATAGATTAGAAAATGTGCCTACCTCTTACAAGAGTAATCCTTTACATGTTACAACGCTGATATAAACACCAACATTTGAGCAAACACACCCAGTCACAGTACTGTAAAGACTTAATCTCTCTCTAGGAAGGACATTTCCTTAAAGCTTTGGTCCAACCCCAACCAAATCCCACAGGAATACTTCCACTGAGACAAATGAGATGTAGTCGGACCCACAGGAAGCAGTAATGCTAGAGTATTTTGTCTCTTGTGTCATGCATTCAGAATTAGTATTCATAAATTTCAAGTGAGGAACATATATTCACCTGTGACATGTCCCTGATGCAGGTAGTCCAGCAGTCACTCAAAGGTGACTCAGTGGGAGGTAGATTGCAAATAAAAGTTTTGCCTCAATTTGAACATCAAGTACCTTGTCCTGGGTTCTCTCCAGAACTCCCTAGCAAAACCAGAGGGCATTTTGGGTTACCCCTCATATAAAAAGCTAGTATTTTGCCCTCAGTATCTTATAGGATTAAAAAACTATACAAACTTGAAAGCATATAGCAAGAAATTAATTCCTAAAAAGTGAGTGTTAAACTCTGCTTGAAAGAAAGTGAAATAATTCTATCAAAAAGAATACAGATTGTCAATCAAAGGTGTTTATTTGAAAACAGACAGTCATAATCACAGGAAAAAAAAAAAAAAAGTGTTCCACCAGGAGGACTGGTAGTGATTAAAAATGTTACAAAGGTATTAAAAGATATTAAAAATTCAGAAAAGAAGGATCCTAGAGAACACTGAATACCAACATCAGTAGGCAGCATAGATACCATCAGAGCCTTGAACACCCTCAACTCCTTTGCTTTCAAAGGAATGAGTGGAGACAGACTGTAGAAATGAAATTTCAGAGCACTACATGGAAAGACTTGAGCAGTAACGATCTATAATTCTGTGTCAGAAACATCCAGAGCACATGGTTTGACATCTAGAACACACTTCTTTTTCCTTAAAAGAAGTTTTCCATTTATTTTTCCAGTAAAAGATGAAAAACAGACACCAAAAAATAATCAATGATTTTTTTCTTGTGGCAATCTCATAGTCTCTTAGAGTAGTCTATGCCTTCTCTGTAACTTTTAATCAGTACAAAATAAGAGTTAAATATTCAGGTGTTATAATGAACAGCTTATAAAAGCATCGATAATAAAGTCAGAGCAAGGCATCCCCACATTTACTTACTCAGGGAACAAAACCCTAATGAAAGAAGTAGAACTTTAAAGTGTGCTAACTAAAACACAATAAAACCAAATGGAATGTGACTACAACAGTGAAATGCCAAAGAAGTTATGAATCTACTGAATTATCCAAAATTCTGCTTTCAATCCAAGACAGAAATGAGCCAAACAGAATAAGGGATAGACTTACTGGGTTCATCTGTGTAAGATTATGCCTTTAAATTTCTCATGAGGATTCACAAAAGCTGGTTTCTTTGAATAGAATGGGAACTCAGGAAAAGATATAAGCCATTCTTAATTTATAATAGCTTTAGTGGAGCATCAAAAACCAGATGCTTAAGTATTTATTTGTTTATGATGCTTTTTAATACTTTCTGTTTATTATCATCAGGGATATGCTTTTACAACTTGCTCATATCTACCATGAATCAACAACAATTAGCATTAAAAGCTATACAATATTTATCATGCCAATGTGTTGACTGCCTTAGGAAAGAAGCTAAAGAAAGTAAGGATTTCAATCATAAAAACAAATAACACAAGATTTAAATATATTTGGACAAATATTTTTCTCCAGAAAGGTAGACTTGTATGAAGTTGTCTTCATAATATGATCAGAGCTGCTCATATCTGGCAAATAAAGACCAAATAAATGTAAAAAGGATAGTCTGGAACTAAATATAGCACTGAAATGGGAACAAGGGGATCTTTGTAACTCTGCTAAACAGCTAACATGACCTCAAAAAGACCCTGTATAATGTTTTTCATCATGGTTACGGTTTTTCACTTGTAAAATATAGGCATCACATATGAGGACAATCCAGATGGTGGGTTGTAAACCAAAGTGTAGATCTAATTAACTGATTTTTAAAAACACTTTTAAAAAATACTCAAAAGGCAACTAAACTGAAATTTACTGCAGATATACACTTTGAATAATGTGGGGAAAAAAGTATATAGCTGCATAGTGCCCTGTGTAATTGGTTGTATTATTTATTCCAAAAACTTTCTTCTGATCAAATAGCAGGGAATCTGAAAGAGAAAGTAATGATACCCTAACCTGAAAATTAATCCATTTCAAATAATTTCAAGGAGCTGGATTTTCACACTCCATGCTGAAATTATCCGAAAGCAAACTCTGAAGCACCTTACATTGGGTGTCCAAATTTTGCCAGTATTAAAAATATGCCTAGTTCTAAAGGTGAAAAATTTTCACTGAAATGAATTAAAGTTACCAGTATGGGGTGCTAATACAAAAGATGTTTTGGTTACAAAACCTATTGAGAATTAATATAGTTGGGGGTTGTTATATGTTTTCCTTTAATGTCACATTTTAATGGACTTGATGATCTTTGAGGTCTCTTCCAACCTTGGTGATACTGTGATACTGTAATACATTTTATTTTGAGGTCCTTCTGATTATTCTAAGGTTGTTTTCTTCACTAGCTGCAGTAATTCTACAAGCTTTTCCTTAAAACTTTTGAAATGTCACTTAGAAATTCTTTCGATATATTTACATTTGTTATATAACAACAACAACAACAACAAAAACCCCTAATGATCTAATGTGAGGGACATCCTGTATTAATTGTCAGAAAACAGGCTGGGTGGTGAATGGCTGAGAGCATCCCTGAGGAAAAGGACCTGGGGGTTTGGGTTGATGAAAATTTCAACATGAGCCTCCAGTGCGAGTGCAGCCCAGACAGCAACCAAGTCCTGGGCTGCAGCAAGAGCAGCATGGCCAGCAGGGCAAGGGAAGGGATTCTGTCCTTTGCTCTGCTGTCGTCAGACCCCGTCTGGAGTACTGTGCACAGTTCTGGAGCCCCCAGCACACGAAGGACATTGAAGTGTTGGAGCAGGTCCAGAGGAGGGCCGCAAAGATGATCACAGGGCTGGAGCAGCCCTGGACAGGCTGAGAGACATGGAGCTCTTCAGTCTGGAGAAGAGAAGGCTTCGAGGAGACCTTAGAGTAGCCTTCCGGTGTCTGAAGGGGGCCTACAGGAAAGCTGGGGAGGGATTATTTACAAGGTCTTGCAATGACAGAGTGAGGGGCAATGGGTTTAGACTGGCAGAGGGGAGATTGAAACTGGATGTTCTTTCCAGTGAGGGTGGTGAGACACTGGCACAGGTTGCCCAGGGAGATTGTGGTTGCTCCCTCCCTGGAGATGTTCAAGATCAGGTTGGACGAGGCCTTGAGTGAGCTGTGCTAGTGGGAGGTGTCCCTGCCTATGGCAGGGGGTTGGAACTAGATGATCTTTGAAGTCCCATCCAACCTTAACCATTCTATGATTCTATGATTCCATAAAACAAGTCTTGATGATAAACACATCAAAAGTGCAATAGTTTGTACAGAAGTGTAACACTTACTTTGCTAAAATGACCACCAACCAAGATAAAAAAATGCACACATATTTCAAAGATCATGGTTTGATTGTATGTCTTATCTCGACTTTTTCAGCTAAAGCAAGAGACATAAGAGCAATGAACAAGTACACATTAAGGGTATCATAACTTATTATCAAACTAAAAGAAACTCACAAAGGTTTCACAAAGACTTACTGAACAGCTGGAGACTTGAGAGATCAAGGTAAAGATGAATTTTCAGTGAAAACAGCATGGTTGGATTTGAGCTTGATTTTTCTCATTTGCATTTCAATAAAAACAATTTTCTTATGAATACTTTTTCTTAACAAAGAAAAATCAACAAAGATATGTCCAATTGCATAATCCCAGTAGACACTGCATTCTTAATAAAAAATTAAGGTGTTCAGTACTACGTCTTAGATGTTAGCAACTTGCATTTTGAACCAACGCTAACTATAAGGATGAACAAAAAGAACTAACAATAAAAAGGAGCAATTAATCATACAGTCACCACTAATGTGCCCGTGGCACATAACCTTTTCAAAATTAGAACTCTCCACACGTGGGGGAAACCCTCCCCCAGCATCTTTAGTTTGACAGAAGAGCACCCGGATGATGGGACGGAAGTTGAGGGCTATGGTCTCCAAAGGTTCTAAACCCCAAAGTAAAATTTAGATGTTGCAAGGTTATTGAACACTTCTTCCTAAGTGATTTTAGCCAATGCCTTATAAAATCTATACCTAATCAGAAAAGTCATGAACAATTACCACAACAAGCAAGTGTAATAAAGCACATAACTGAGGTTTCTCTTCACTTTGTGCCTATTCACCGCTTGTGCTTTGTGTCTCTCACCTGACTGAAAAACAGTCAAATGAATGCAACAGTGCTAGAAAGTCCATATACTTTCTCAGCTTTGATTAGAGTTCACTACTGGAAAATTATCACTTGTGTTGTCTTTAAACCTCCATAGTGAACGCTTTGCCTCTGGGTGCAAATCCCCTGAGATTATGCCCAGCTATCAGGAAAGGAACCCACAGAAAGGAAAATCATTTTGTATTAAGGCAGCTTAAGACAAATAGGGAAAAATGAGAAAGAGTTATCGGAATGACTAATAGCACAGTAGGTGTTATATTAAAAAAAATGCGTAATAAAATGAGATAATGAAAAACAGGTTAGGAGGAATTCATCCCCAGTGAATCACATTTTTAAAATATTTGCAGAAACAAATGGAGTTACAATATAAAATCCCAATTATTTAGAATTGAGGTATCTCCCTGCCTCACATATTTACCAAAGAACAATAGAGATTCTGAAAAAGCTTTTTGAAATATAAAGTAATGAGAAAAATAATTTTCTCATAATAAAATCCTTGACAAACAAGTTATAACTGCATAACAAAAATTCCACCTATTAAAACTTCCTAATTGCCAAAACTTCATGCAAATGCACTGAAAGTCAGCCTCATTAGAGTTGTAGAGAATCTGACTGCTACTAGGAGATTCCAGTTAGAAGTTTGCATAGAAAAGCTAGTAATGAGAAAGGCTGACTGACACACTGACTAAATTTGAACAATTTGTTTCATGTTTCTTTTGTTTTCATGGGAGTAAAGAAATTGTGGCAGACTTTTCAGTATTTCACGTCTGCAAGTTTATTCAGGGTATTGCTGAATTTTGAACTGATTGCAGAATGCACGTTGCAAGATACAATCTGCATTTGGGAATGATGCGTTTGATATATTGGTTGCTGCAGCAGATCGGCAGGTTGTTGTAGAATAGGGATATGGTGTTTCATTTGTCCTAGTATACTAAGAAATGGAGAAACTTCCATTTACTTCCTGGAATATGTCATCTGTACTTTCCTCTCAAAGGTTGCAGTATTTGTTGTGAAATCTATCATAGAGTTCAAGGCTACTAATTAAGATGTGAGTAGTTATGTAGCTCGTTAAGTAATAGTTCTCATGGTCTCTTTGCAGCCCTTCATTTTACTGCAACAGTCTTTCTTGTGTCCTCTTTTAGACAGTTATCAACTGGTCAACACGCAGTCAAATCTACCAATTTGCTGCCATCATGCATGGCCCTGTGCCATCAGTGATCAGCACACTATGCTCAAGATGACATTTCCCCCCTCCTCTCTAGTCGATGTGATTGTCAACTGGCTCAATGTGATAGAGAATTTATTATTGAATGCATTGCATGCATGTAATCATTTATTTTCTTGGCATATCAACTGCCTATATGTCATTAAAAAATAAATTCACTAAATGGCAGGTGAGAATGGCTGCAATTTATTCATTCTTTCTGCAACTCAGCTGTCAAAATACCAACCTAAAATTATGTTGTAAAAAATAAAAATCTCCAATAAGAAATAATTACCTTTTTTTGCCCCCTAAAGAATAGAGGCAGAAACCACATTTTGCCTTAAACGGTTTATCCTGTTTTAAAATTGTTGTTGAAGAGACAACAAGAAAGCCTTATGAAATTATGAAGTGAAATACCAGTGTTGAGACAACAATTTTATTCCATGGACTCCATATAACACTGCTGATTCTGTATTAGATTAGATAAGGGCAAATCAGAGAACAATCTAAATAATACACTATCGGTCCCAGACACACATCCACAAAGTTCACTCTTGGAGAGCTATAGAATCAGGTCTCTTAACTCATTTCATAGAAACTGAAAAAAATATTAAAGATCACAGGAAATTGTCAAAAAATAATGTTTCTTGGCAAAGCACCTAACCTAAACTCAACATGGTACTTAACAATCATCCTGAAATACCAGAAGAAACCATGGATATGAACATGGATAGAGAACCATGTCTCTAGTTTTGCACAGTGACTATATCCCAGCTTGGCAATGATCAAATTACTCTAATCAAATTGCAGTCATGGAAAAGTTAAACACACAAAATAACACCATAACCCATATGGACATTAAAGTCAGGGAGAGCAAGAATAATGTAGTTCAACCTCTTTGAGGTTGAAATGAATGATTCTCAAGAGCAGAGAGTAATTAGATTTTTGTTCATCTGGAATTCAGAAACACTAGTGTTGTAATAATTCTGAGCAATGATTCCACTATCCACAGGCCAAACAAGCCTAACCTCCACACCACATGCCCTCATTTAGTTTGATACTCATTTCTAGACCTACCATCCTGATTTCCTCTAATCATTTGCTAGATCACTTCTATTTCTCTCTCACATAACTATGAACTCAATTTGTGAGGTGCAAAGCAATCTCAACAGAAAGTCCCTCTTCTTTCCTTCCACAGAGTAAAATGGATGCACTTCAGCATCTTGAAGGATCTCAGCCTTCAGGGGAAAATGAGAAAATTGCAGGAAACTGAACTGTTGGGATTTGAAACAATAAGACCTCCTCAGTAGCAAAAGCCATGAAAAGATGTCACTCAACAGCAGGACAAGGCTTTCAATTTTACTGATAATTTAGATATCAGTGGATTTTCTGTTTACAAATCCTGAAAGAAACAGACAATGAATTCCATTAACAATCTGGCAGATTAAGGTTTAGTGTCAATTCAGGAAAAAATGGAACCAAAACAACCAACCAAACAAGCAAACCACATTGGAACAACAGAAGAAGGAAGACCTAAAAAGGCCAAAGTGGGTTTGAACATGTCCTGGCCTGCCCAGACATGTTTTTCTGCTCTCCCTCCTTCTGTTGTGGGGAGAAGCAACAGTGGGAAAGAGGACAAAGAGCCTGGAGTCACTGAGTCTGAGGACTCTGGCTTGCCCAGACTTGTTTTACTCCTGTTTACATCCTATCATAAACAAGGTACATACACTTGGCTCGTGCCTGCCAAATTTGGGACCCAAATTGGGGTAAAGCAAGCCTATGACTTCAATTAATATGGTTAAGATTGGCTAATCTGTGTCCAAAGACCCATTAGGTCTCAGACTGTATTGATAAAAGAAATGAGCAGGTGGAGACAACATGCTGTTCTTACTGCCATTGCCTCTGCCTTAACATGCTCTCTGTTCTGGCAGTGTTATTGCCTCAGTGTGCATCCTACCATGCTCTACAGCATTATGCCTTGCTAAGCTATAAGCTAGCCCTGTCAGATATAATAAGCCCTAATACTTTCGGCTTGTCCGTCTGGAAACTGCCTGCTTTGAGTTTACCAGGAATAGGCATAAATGCCTTCATGCAATAGGTCTGTTTAGCGAGTGTGACATCTGTGCCAAGACTGCACATCCACAAGACATCCTGCCAAGACCTGAAAATCCTCCCGCCAAGACTGGGAAGCCCTGCAAGGAACACACAGATCGTCCAGAGAAATCAGGACCAGGTCAGAGATTGTCTGTCTCTTTTCCCCAGCACCCAGTGAAGTCTGGGAAGAATCAGAAGCCTCAGCAGCTGACAAGACACCAACAGAACTCACTGCAAGTGTTTGGGTACTGTTTGAAGCTGTAGTTAGTCCCGGGGAATGGGGAGATTAATATTTGTGAGTAAATACTTAAAGCCTCTGGTAATTCACCAATTGCCTTCTGCCATAAGCAGAAAGGTGCTTCCCGAATCCATTTAGTGGGCAAGCAGTGTATTGACTGCAGGAACCTTCTCTTGCAGTTCAATTGAGTTTAATGTTATATTATTGCTAGTTATTTGTTCTAGATCTAGTTATTCCTTTATGTAATGCTTTTCATGACTGTTGCAAAGAACCTGATTATTATTATTAAAAAAAAATAGTGGTTGGGGCTAGTGAGAGCTCTGAATACCACAATTAATAAACAACGTTAATTTTGAAAAAAATATCATCTTGCATTAATTACCTTTCCATTAAAATGCTCCCCCCCAAAAAAGCTAAGGATAACTTCCTTGAAATTGTGAGAAAAATTTGTACTCAGAAATCAGGTGTGACCCATAGAGAGATCTTCTAAACAGAGTAAAAAGATCTCTGTCTGCCCCTGCAGCATCCTTCAGCTGTGTCTTACTGTTTTGATATATCACAATTACTTAGAAAGGTAACACGGTCTGTGCCAAAACCAAAATAACATCTGTTATCATAGAATGGTAGGGGTTGGGACCTCTACCCTCTGCCTTTCCAGTAAGTGATGAAAATGATATGCCAAAAGCCATAGGAGCCTCTAGTCCATGTAGAAAGTAAACACAGGATGAGACGGACTGCAAACCCTTACAAAAAAAGTCAGCATTGGGTTCTTCAAGAACACTGAAGATGTGAGACCAACCACGCTGTCTCTACACAAATGATGGTGAGATACAATTTGTTCAGTAAATTATATCCTAGGTGAAAAGCAGCACCAGAAGCTAGCATCCTGATACAAGGGAGATAAAAAGGCAATGACTCCTTATATAAACAGTTATTCTGCACTTAAAATTTCTGTCTGCATATATTATGTAAAGCTACAACTGCTTCTTCATCTTGAAAGATTTTATCTTTTCATGATCATCCATTGTGACTGTTGAAGGCTTTTCACGCTCATTCCTAATAACTAGAGAAGAGGACTGCTAATAACTGATATCTGCAACTACTTCTTGTAGCATGAGTTAAATATGGAGTTGTCCTTGAAAGTTCAACTTCAGAAAGTGAGTTGTACCTCTACTGGAAGCATGCTGCATAAAGGGTTTTGCAGTAATCTCACATTCCAAAATAGCTCCTATTGTATGTGAGGGGTTCATACTCCTGCCTAGTCATCATACCAAAACAAGATTAATGCATAAGATTCCCTAAAATCAGTAAGAGGCGCACACTAGAAAGCACTACAGATATTTGTATGTTGTCTGTAATTTATTGCTACACTTCATTCATTCTGTTTTACTAGTTCGTTAGAACATTATTAGTTTCAAGATTAAATATTATAGTTAAAACTGGTTTGCAGTGACATCTGTCCCTGAAGAGGAAATCTGAAAGAAATTCATAAGCAATCTGAAAGCAATTCATAAGCAGAAAGCCAGAATCCATAAGCATGCTTAATGAAGCCTATCAAGTTCCAACAGTATATCTGCTACAAAAATTTCAGCAAAGTTTTAACTAGTTTACAGGCAGCAAGCTGTTGTGAGCTTGATTAGAGTGAAGTGCAAGTTTGCCATCTCTTTGAGATGTCTTTCAAATGATTATAATGTACAACCAATTCCCCAAAGAAAACATAGGTTGTTTAAACAAGGTTGCTGCTTCAAGAGACACTAATATTATCCAGAGTTTACTAAGTCAATCACAGGTATCTCGTGATCAACAGGTAATGAAATCCAGAGTAAAATACAGCTTAGCCTACACAAAAGATGACGGAAATCCACAGACACAGGATTTAACCTGCTGGCTGCAAATGAGAGTTGAAACAGTGTTACACCAGAGGTGATTTTTTCTTACTGAATAACACAGAATACATACAGAGAAAGATCTATTAAAATAATTTTTATTATTTGACCACACTAATTTAAGGTACATTAAATGCATGATTTGGGAAGAATGCTGCTGCAGTAAAACTGAAATAGTTCAGCAGTAATTTCAGCATCTCAAATCATGCATCCTAAACAGACCGTGGAAAATTATCATTGTACTATTAAAAACAAAACATGCTCCAAAATGATTTGAGCACTGTGGATGAAACACAGCTCTCAGAATAAGCATATATCCTGAAACAATAACCTTACATCTAAAAAGCTGTAAAAAGCTCTAGCATTAGTTGTTATAAAGGTGTTCCTTTAGAGTTTAGATTATTTTGTGATTTATCTTTGCTTTTCTACTGAAATCCCAAGTTCAACCGACAATTTAACACCAAAATATTAAGCAATTAAGAAAATATTACACCCTACTGCTTCAGAATTTCTCTGTCCTTCAATTAACTGCTATTTTCACACCAAAATGGCACATTAGATAACTGGAACTAGTGGCTTTGGTTCTATCTTGATTTACTAAGACTTGGGAAAAAAAGTAGAGCATGGTGCTGTAACAGACACCTGCATGATGATTCACTCTTTACCTGCTGACAATGAACAAAAAATATTTCTGTAACATCAGAAATAAGGACAAAATATTTCGGGATCTATGTTTCCTTCAAACATAGAATCATAGAATCATAGAATGGTTTAGATTGGAAGGGATCTCAAAGATCATCTAGTTTCAACCCCTCAACATAGGCAAGGACACCTGCCACTAGAGCAGGTCACTTGAGGCCTCATCCAACCTGGCCTTGAACACCTCCAGGGAGGGAGCTGCCACAACCTCCCTGGGCAACCTGTGCCAGTGTCTCACCACCCTCACTGCAAAGAACTTCCTCCTAACATTCAGTTTAAATCTCCCCTCTGCCAGTTTAAACCCATTGCCTCTTGTCCTGTCATTACAAGACCTTGTAAATAATCCCTCCCCAGTCTTCCTGTAAGCCCCCTTGAGATACTGGAAGGCTACTATAAGGTCTCCTCAAAGCCTTCTCTTCTCCAGGCTGCAGAGCTACAACTCTGTCAGCCTGTCCTCATAGCAGAGCTGCTCCAGTCCTCTGATCATCTTCATGGCCCTCCTCTGGGCTTGCTCCAACAGTTCTATATCCTTCNCTGCTTTGTTTTCCATTTGCCTTAGCAGAGCCTTCAGGAGGATCTGCTTCATGATCTTGCCAGACACAGAGGTGAGACTGACTGGTCTGTAGTTCCCAGGGTCATTCTTTTTTCCCTTCTTGAAGATGGGTGTTATGTTTGCCCTTTTGCAGTCAGCAGGAACTTCATCAGTCTGCCATGACCTTTCAAATATGATGGACAGTGGTTTAGCAGCTTCATCTGCCAGTTCCCTCAGGACCCACGGGTGGATCTCATCAGGCTCCATGGACTTGTTCATATTCAGATTCCTTAGGTGCTCACAAACACAATCTTCAATTATAGTGGGCAGATATTCCTTCTCCCAGTCCTTACTTTTGCCCCCTGGGACTTGGACATTGTGGTTGGAGCCCTTGGCGTTGAAGACTGAGGCAAAGAAGTCATTGAGCACCTCAGCCTTATCCATATCCTTTTTCACCAGCTCTCCATTTCCCTTCTGGAAGGGTCCCACATTCTCCCTAGTCCTCTTTTTCTCACTAATATACCTGAAGAAGTTCTTCATGTTCCCCTCAATGTCCCTAGCCAGATTTAATTCCAGATGTCCTTTAGCTTTCCTTACTTGATCTCTGGTTGCACAAACAATTTCTTTGTATTCATCCCAGGTTACCTGTCTTGCTTCCACTCTCTGTAGGTTTTCTTCTTGCATCTAAGTGTGTCCAGGAGTTCTCTATTCATCCATGCAGGTCTCCTGGTGTTCTTTCCTGCCTTCCTCTTTTTTGGGATGCATTGCTCCTGGGCCTTGAGGAGGTGATCATTGAACATTAATCAGCTTTCCTGGACCTATTCCTTATGATAAAAGAAAAGGTATACATCTGCAAAAATTATCGTTTGGGACTTCTATTAGCTACAAGCTGTGCAAAGTATATTTTTGTTTAAAATGATGGTCATTTGCAAGTGTTGTATACGTTTAGTAAGATATTTCCTTTGTTTCCTTTGTTATTTGTACAGTTGGAATGTAATCCAAAAAAAAGTTAAGAAATTACAGAAATCAAGAAAAATAATTTCTTAAGCTTGTTGACTAAGATGAAAATATTGCAAGAATACTGGGGAAAAAAAAAAATTACTTTTAAATGTATGCTTTGCTTTCCAAGGTGGGGGCAGAGGAAGATCAGAACAAGCCAGCGTGTCTGTGTCAGTTCCTGTGAGCACAGAACTTATGTACCATCACTAGAATAATCTCCCAAAATCCACTGCCAATGTATGGTGCTGTGTCAGCAGTCCAGAAGGTAAAGCTATTTCTTCTACTTTGTAAGACATCTTAGCAACTCAATGTCTATATTAGACTAATAAATGCATTTGGTACCCAAGATCCTCTGCAGAAAATAGAAACAGCAAATATACAGGATTTAAATATGTAGTCGAACAAACCCACCAGCTCAAAAGCAAACAGAAAGCTTTAGTTGACTGCAGTTCCCTAGCTACCGTCACACATACCAAAGAAAAAAAAACCAAAGGGGTCAATGAGACATAGAAATCAAGCAAAGAGTATGTTTGTATAGGTGAATCCCATAACCATAAATATATAGATATCCCACTTTCCCTCTTTTTAGTTATTCTTTTAAATTTCTCACTTTTAGTTTAAGGGAAGCATTAAAAACATAGAAAGTCTTAGCAGAAGGCCTCTTTCACTATGTTTAATATACTGGAATGATGTCACCTTCAGTAGTTCTTGAATATCATTAGTAGGTGTCTCCTAGTCTCTCTGGAGGTCTGCTTCACAAGATGCTTTAATTATTCCTAAACTATTCTTAACAGAAATTAGCACATCAAAGCAATGAGAAACCAATGAGAACATATTCCCTTTGTAGAAGTCCTCAAGTTCACGTACTGAGCCTGTGTGATTATAAAAGGTATCATTTCTGTAAAAGTACTGTAAAAAGAGGACACAGAGTGATAAAGTATTTTTTTCCTACCTCCTAAAAATTGAATTAAATTAAATATTTCTTTAAAACTCTCAGTGTTCTACAGATTGACTGCTGCAATGCACTGTTTCAAAGTACATATTTTGAAAACCGACGTAAAGTTGATGTGTTAGCTTAATCCAGCTTCAGTTACAGTCAAAAGTTAATCTACAAAAAAATTAACATTCTCACAGAAAAATCCTAAAAGGAATTCTGGGTTTGGTTTTCTCAGTACTCAGATCTCTTATTTACATTAATGGGTCAAATAAATCTCTGCTGATATTTAGTGACATCAGGATTAAATTTACATTTTAAAAAGAGCTTTGTCCATGCCACAATGTAAGAACCTGAACCTTTGATATTCTGATCTCAAAAAAGAGTTCCAGGATGAGTTAATATATTAAAACCAAGTAATGAGAAATAGTCCATTATCATCAATAATCTAATAATTCCACTCCATAAAAGAGAGCTCCCTATAACTCCTTTCATCCAATGCCAGAGCTGAAAGTCTTGTTAACAGAGATGTCAAAGAAAAGGAGTTCCAGATCATTGGGCATTTTATGTCACTTTAATATTTAGGGAGGCAGCCGAGGAAATATATTAGTTTATGTTTATATTCCAGTATTAACAACAGGCAGAGTTTATGGACTAAATGAAGGACCAGTTTTTGTTTTGTTTTGCTTTTAATAGTTACCTGCAATATTATTTCTATGATATAAAGTATAATTAAATTAAAATATTCATTTTATTATGCATTTTAACTTTAGTTTGAATCAGCTACAGAGATACATTTGCTTTGTTTTGCCAAGCTAACTGTCTGCAGGGAAGATTAACAAGGGAGACAGGCTGTGAAACAGAGTCATGCAGGGACTTGTGGATTTTAAGATTAGATTGGCCATTTCTTTTTATGCAAAATGTAAACATATTTGCAATTATTTCTGAGAAAGTGAAGTGCTCATAAGACAGGATTAATATGGCACACTACTGTATGGTGACATATAGTTGCATTTTGCTTTTTATTTGACACTTAAATTGTCTGCAGTAAGAACTGACACTAATCATGGGAGCTGAATGAACTGAGATTAGCAGGACTGGTAAATGACTGCATCATACTTTGTTGAAAGCAAAAGCAGCAACTGATAAACCATTATGTTTCTTTCCTTTTATGAGAAGGAACATGAGGTTGATGCCTGATGGCTATTTAGCAATTACTACTCCTTTCAAGTTTGATGTACATGTTAGTAAAAGAAATATTTGTGTTTAGATTTACTTTTACTCCATGGCTCTTGATTGTGACTGATAAAAAAAAACCAAAACAAACCCACGACCCAAACCACAAACAAAACTAAAACAAATTACTGCAGTCTCAATAAAAAATAACATCATCATATAATGGACTTTATTACTGCTGGCTGTTAAATTCATTGACTCAAAGTTGAGCAATCTCACCAAAGAAGACTTTCCAAAGTTCCACCTTCCCAGCCGATATAAACTGTCTTAGCCCATGTATGCAACAAAGTTAGGAAGATATCCTACTGCTTCCTGAGCAGGACAGAGAGTAGTTGTGACAATACCTGGGACAACGCATAACACAATGACAGCTCTTACAAATGTCCTATCTCTTGAATTGAGAGACCAAAATGGAAACTATTTGGATAGTCTTGGACCTACAAATTACACTGAGAGTTAAAAAACTGTTTTATAGCATTGCTTTCAATATTTTACTGGCTTACAGTTCTAAGTGAAAATGAAAAAAAATAGTGAATAGGTGTCATTTTAACAGGTACTTGAGATTCCTTGTTGGAAGAAACAGAGACAACTAATTTTAAAGACAGTTAGACTTTTGTCCATAGAACTCACAAATAACCAAGTATATGAGAAGTCTGCTACTCAGTATAAATTAATTACATTATCAACTTCGTTCTTATTGAGTGGTTTTGTTGTGTGGCCTCTAAAGAACTGTTCTTTACAAAAGGTATTGCAGATATAGATGATGACTTGAGTAAGTACCTAAGTTTCATTTTTAGTCTACTATTAACTCGCCTGTGGAAAATAACACAGAAAAAAAAAAAAATGTTGTTAAAAGCAAGACCTATGTGCTTAACTTAAAGTAAATGAATAATGTGTTCCACTGGCTTTTGTTGGGTTATAATCATCAATGCTTAGAGGTAAACTAAACTAATGTTAAGGGGTAATAGAGTAGTTATCTTTTTTTTTTTTTTTTTCCCCTCCTCTTTAAATCTGCTCTGTCTCTGTTTTAATCACTGTACTCACTCTTTCCCTTCATGTCATCTGCCTTTTGCAATAAATGAGGTGCATCCTACAGGACACAATTCAAAACAAGGTAAATAGAAAAGGAGATGCAGTAATGTGTACATGGAATGAAGACAGGTAATGCTAGCAGCCAACCTTCATTGTGCCATTTCCCAGCTTTTCTTCTGAACTATGATAATAAAAACCTTCAATATCTAACTCAGGAAATCTTTGTCAGATTAATTAATATACGCAAAAGAAACAAAAAAACATTCTAACCTTTCTAATTTCATGGTGTATAAACCAGAAATAATAGAGATGATTATCTTCTGCAAAGAAACTGAAGATGACTTCTCCCAACATGTTGGTAATTCTGCAGTATTTCTGCTAGAGACACAGGTATTGAATTTTACAACACCAAGCTCAGGAAAACACAAGCTACATGCTCACCTGGAAACTGGGTCTCTAAACTGTGTTATTAATTCTGCTTATTATTACTGCTTATCATTTCTTTTCACCTTTCTATGAAACAGGTGAGTAGGATGTCCAAAAGTGGACAAAAAATGGAACAAACTCACTAATGTAGTTATACTTCTTTTGATATATTGAGATACTTATATAAAGTATTTATATAGAAATGAAAACTTGATTTTGGGGATTAGCTTTTCATTGCAAAATTGGGTGGGGTTTTTTTTTGGTTTCTTTTTTTTATGTTAGGAACATTCATGCCTTTTACCATAGCTTTTTGGCTAAAAAATGTAAAATCCAATACAAATATAATCTGCTTAAAAAGTCAAAGATAGACTGTGAATTTCAGGCAACTACAGGATGTTTTGTCATGGATGAATCAAAAAAGTTGCACTCAAAACACTTAAGATCAATCAATGAAATAAAATAATTAAAATATATTCATAGGTGAATAGAAATCAACACTGACTTTTTTCCCTTCCAAGTTTTAAAAAATAATTTACAAATATAATATTCTAAAATGCAAGCTGACATTCAAAATAGGAAGAAGAATACTTGTTTCTCTTTTTTCTCTCCTGGTTTAAGCTAAAATTAGCCCTCAAATTCAATTAAAAAAAAACTGTGCAAAGTTTCATTGTTCCAAAACTGCAGATTTTAGATCCTGCCTGCTGTGTGAACAGACAGTTTATCATGACTGATCGCAGCTTCCAGTAACAACAGTGAAACAAGCAGATAAATGAGCAAACCAAAGATGAACCAAGAGCAAAGAGAATTTCAACTTTTCCATTTCTTTGTTCCACTTTGCTGTAGCACAAGAAGATCATTACCAGAATTAGGCATCTATGATGTAGTAGCACATGATTTAAAAGAGCGTAACCAACTGAATGCCCACCTTTACTAAATGCGTGTCACAGACCTCTAGAGAGTGAAAACTAATCTCAGGAAAAACATTGACTTGACTTGAGGAGTTGCCTGGTTTAGCTCGATGACAACCAGTGTAAAGACATTTAGATATCCAGGGTGATATTTAGATATCCGGGGTGATATTTGGTTTATATTTGGTTTAATATAGTTTTCACAGCTCGCTCACACAAGCTCACCAAGAGAATTAAGCACCCTTTGGAGACGACTATCTCTTCCCTCTAGAGGGAAGTAGAGGACCAAGCTATAACACACAGTGCATTCATTAGGTAAATCATCCTGCTTCACAGTTATATCGATTTCCCTGCCTTATTCTGAAGATGGGTGCATGTCCCAGGAACTTCCATATCTACAATTCTAAAATTCTTGCTTTTTAAATATTTTAAAAATTATATTATTATGATTATAGTGTCTGTACTTGGAAGTTTGACTCAATTTAAAAAATATTTTAAAGACCAAATTTCAGAGTATTGATTTGCAGCAGACCTCTCAATATAATCATGAGGAGCAGAATTTCACCATGGATTGGGAGAAATATTAAAAGATTACCCCCAAACTTTTCTGAGTAGCCTTTATGCCTCATTGTTGCTTCTATTAGAACAATAAGGTGTGCCAACATGATCATGGGGAGTTCAGCAACTGTTTTAAAAAAGCAAAAAACACTACCTCATATAATATCACATATAAATGTTACATCTTCCTCTGATAATTAAAAGGAATTAATAATTTTCTATATATTTTAGCAGATTCTGCATGGTCTCTGTATTAAAAGCCATAAAGATAATACTAGTTTCAGCATTATTCAGCATTTAACAAACAATTTACATAGACTAAACATTCATCTAGCCTCCAGCATTTTAGGTGTAAGGAACTGTGATCACCATGCATTTCATTACTTTTAACATTGCAGCTATTGCATGACAGCAGGGAGATTCTAAGAGGGGCTGATATGTATTAATAAAATATAAGATGAACTTTTAAAAACTTGGAACTCTGTCCTAGAACTACTTAAGTATCCCTCAATGATCCCTCTTCTACAGACCTTTATTTTCATACCTAAAGATTTAGGACTTCTTCGCTGGAGCAATCCCAAATGTGTTTTGGTTTACAAATCTCAGTGGCTTACGGTTCCCATCCATAAGGTAACATAATTGATATCAGGGAAGCAATGAAACAGACACAGATAGGAATGGTAAAGTATGAGCTTAATATGAAGTATTCTCTTGAAGACTGCAGCATTAAATATTTCTCTTCCACCACTGGGTTCATAAAGTTACTCATAACAGAAGTCAAAAAAAGAAAATGAGAAACTGCAGTATGCAAAAGGCTTCACACTGGTTAGCTTTCATTCTTTAATGAACTTAAAGTATATATCCAAGATATTTAAGAACTGGGCCTTACACACTGAAATTTATGGCTTGCCTAGTATATGAAATCACTAGATAGTGTTATTTATCACATTTAGCTTAGTATATCCAGAGTTTGACCTCAAAATCAGGAGAAAAAAATGAACTAATAAATAAGAATATTAAAACCAATTTAATTCTTTATTCTCCTGTCAAATTCAGGTTGTATTTTTAATATTTTCCCTGCAACTTAGAAGTGTGGAAAGTTTTTTGGGGTTCATTTTTGGGGTTTTTTGGGGGTTTTTTTGTGTGGTTTTTTTTTTTCCTGATGTATTCTCTTGCTTGTAGAACTAAATTCATAAGTAAAATATGGATTAACTCACAGATGTCTATTACATCATGACTTCTGGCAATATTCATGTTTCCTCACAGTGCACTGAGTTTCCAAGATGACTAAATAGGAATTAATGAACATCTGATTAACAATCATTTCAGAACATAAGGCAGGAGGTTGTGGTTGCTTCATCTCACCACAGAGCAGAAACCCCAGAGCTCATTTAATCTTTTAAAAGGAAACTGCTCCAGGAGTTTAAATAGTGCACAGGCTCCTTGCTGACCTGTGACAGAAGGACAGATTTCATCAATGAAGTGCATCTGCTACCAGCTCTATTAACAGGAGCAAATTGTTAACATTAACTTTTATGAGCAAAGGAGCTCACGAATGTGGTCAAACCAAACATTCATTCAGAATTTGACTAAGAATAGCAAAGATCCTTGTGGTGCTTTGGTGGCCTTTACTTCACCTAAATAAGCTGTATTCTAGATGAAAAACAGGTCTGTCTTTCAGAAACTATTCAGGGAATCTGGTTTAAACTGTTTCTGTGTTCTGTAAGCTTTCATTACCATCTTTACAATAATCTAACTATAAATTTGGCCCTGCTTTGAGAGAGGGACTGGACTAGACTACCTCCAGAGGCCCTTTGTCTTTCATTACTCTGTGATTCTATATGGATTAAAACATCCTTTACAGTTATTCATTTGAAAAGACATATCACAACATAACCTCACTTACAAACTCCTCCCTAAGAGGCTTTTCCACTTGTGCTTGGTCAAATGTATAGTACTTTACACATGCATTATATAGTGAGGTAGTCAATATTTCTTCAGTAACAACAAATATACTCTGAAGTCCAGTAGGGCTACATTTCCCTACCTGTTTTCTACTAAACCAGCACACAGTTGATGCTCTTTTAGTCAAGTTCCTCTGTTAACATCTCTAAATCGGTTTGTATGACCCATAAAAGGGTCATTTCCGTGCTTCATAATAACTTTTAAAACTGACACAGGTAATGCAGAATTATTTGTTCAGCTCTGAAAGGAATCTTCATAATTTGGAACATGAACCATTTATTTATGTCTACTGAATCTCAACCACACAGTAGGAATTTATAAATTAAGATGTATGTATATATACACATGCTCCAGGTACATGATGAGTACATCTAAACATCATCGTTCACCTTTTAAAGCCTACAGAAAAAAAAAAAAATCATAATAGCAGCTTGCAGTTATCAACGTGGTGGTCACTTCCAACTATAATTAAAAGATAATAATAATAAAAAAAAAAAATTAGGAAGTATGAACTGATATTCTCAGAAAGCCACAACTAGGACTAACAACTGTATCCTATGACACTGTTCTCTCAGAGTGGTCTGAAAAACTCAAGTGATATACTTAAAAGCAAAAGCTAGAGGTGCTCAGTGTACTTCATAAAAATTAGGAACCAGTATCTCATCCCAGCTTTTGCGGGACCCATTCCCAAAGGTGATTTGCAACAAAAGAAACAGTTAATGTGTATCTGTGAGCAAGCACGCATTTCAGAAAGCACGCATTTCAGAAAGCACCATCTACCAACACATTGAAATGTGCATTTCTTGGCAGCTTGTGGGCAATAAAGCCCTTACCATGTCATAGATATTACTGACAAGGTTACAATTTACATCTAAACGGAGATGTTCAAAATCACTGAATATATCCAAGATGCTCACTTTACAAAATTTGTAACACGTGTTTAAAAAAACATTAGAATGTTGTACCCTTAAAAAAATAAATTAAAACTAAAGCTAAAATATGCATCTTCTGGGTTTTGCAGTTTAGTATGTGAGAAAATACATGGCGTATGAGATGCAAAAGAGATCAACACTGTTGTAAGTAAATAATTTCAATTCCTGACTTGTAGACACTTTAGCCTGTGTTTTTTTATCTCAGAAGCACTTTGTGACTATTCCCTAACAAGCTTCATGAGAGAAGCCACAGAGAGTCAAAGAGATGAGGACACAAGCTGCTATGCTATAAGGTGCGAGCATCCTAGACTCCAGTCAGCCAAGGGAAAACAAAAGATACTATAAAGAGAAGCCACTTCTCTCAGAACCCTACATAGTGGTCATAAAAGACCACCCATTAACAACTCCTTACACCTCTCAGTCATTACACCTCTCAGTCATTTAAGTAATACTCTCTACAGCTGTGGTGAGTGGACAGTAAAGGGGATTGTTATTTATTCATTTACTTTATTTTTTGCTGTTTATTGCCACCAAAAAAACCCACCAAAAAACAGAAAAAAAACCCCAAAAACATTTATTGGCATCTTCTTTCCTTAAGAACTCTCAATTCCTAAAAGTATCCTCACCTTTGCACTATAAAGCAATCACATCTTTGAGAAAGATGCATTTCAGCTACTGCATAAGAACAAGTGCTGAGCAAATGGCACAAGTTGCACCAAGTCTGTGGGGGATCTGTAAATGTGCCCATGGATCCACAGACTAAATCCTGCCATTTCCCCTTCAGTCATTTAGAAGTAAACCAAGTGGTTCTAGTTCTCTTAGAAATTTGACGTATTGTAGAATTCTGGGGATACAGCAGACAGAATTGGTAAGCAAGCACAATTCTCAGCTGGCCCATTACCTTCAGTTCACAGTTGGTTTTGGTCCGGGATTATAAAGAATGAAACACAAAAACTGATAATAAATTTACATATCTTTAAACCAAATGTGAGGAGAAATGAGGATTCCCCACCCCGAAAAGCTTTTTACCTCTTTATTCTGTGCACTAATAAAAATAAAGACCACAGTCTCAACTGCAAAGTCATGCGTTCCACCAGAAAACTGTCAAGGACAGGAGACTTTAAGGATATCCCACAGCAATCACAATAGCTCTGTCTGCTGCCAAGACTCTATCAATCAGTCATTTCCCACTATCTCTTGTACTCTGAAGAGCTGTCAGATAGGTCTGGAGAAAAAGTGTACTTTAGTACAAATTTAACAAAACAAAATAAACTAAGCAAATACTGGAGAACAAAGCTGCAAAATTTTTTACTGGGGCACAAGTCCTCACTTCTTTGCATCAAGCCATTAAAATTCCTGGCAGAAGCACACGCTCCTGGCTTGCCAATGGCCCACTTTCCTGCAGTCTGTTTTTGTTTAGAAAAAACTTCAGAAAATCCTGAATATTAAACCTTTCTTCAAGCTATAATGATCATGGAGATTAGCTCTGATCAGCAGTTTTAGTAAATTTGGTATCCCTAGGCAGAGTAGCAAACCATGAAATACCTTCCTCTTTTCCCTTTGGCTAGCAGTAATAAGGAGACTGCTCTACAGACCCTCATTAATATTGGTCCACACCATCTACTTAGCATTCAACAGGTTGTAATTCCTGGACCTTAGCCTACAGCCAAGGTATACTAGGATTTGCAGAAGAAAATTGAAACCAGCTCCAATAACAAAGAAACCTTTACTTCATTCAGTTTCTCTTAATTAATTATTATTCCACTTTTCTTGGCTGCTGCAATCCAAGAAAGTTTAGTAGTATTTAAGCAGCTTCACCACTACCTATCCTCAAAGCGATGTTTATGAAAATGCTAAAATAGGTATGCTAAGGAATAAATTTCTCCTCTCCTCTGGCACACATTTTTTAAAACCCTCAGGACAGGCTGAAGTAATATAAGAGTGTGCCAGTCATGAGAAAATATAATATAACTATATATGCAACAGTATGTTTAATATAGAATCATGATGGGAATGAAGAAACTCCCTGATACAGTCAGTGTAGTACAACATCTCTCCCCAGGTGAGGTGCCTTTATTTGTTTCATATCATTTAGTAAAGTGATGTCTATAATCAGCAACAAACCACACAGAATAAACTTAACTTGGGAAATGGTTCCCAAATTGTATTACATGACAGGAGGTGGTAGAACCAGAAGTTCTGAATGGCTCTGTGAGGAGCTTCTCTGAGCACAGCATGAACTTACCTGTTCACACTGGTCTGTAGTGGATGCTAATAATACTGTAACTGCTGTTTTAATCTGCGTAGTGACAGAGGAAAACATTTTTTATTTTTATGTCCTTCCCTTATGCTTTCTAGTTATGTGTAACTACTTGTAAAACAACTGACAGACAAACTGTAATCTGGAAACCTGAAACAGGGGAAAACTAAAAGCTTCTTCAGTTTGAAGAGAAAAAAAAAACAAACCAAAACAAAAAAAAAAAAAACCAAGCTAGAACTTTATTCAATAGCAATGAAGCCTGAAGCTGATCATTTCAACCTTTTTGGCTACAGCTGTAGCAATGAGAAAATAAGAGCCCAAAGGATGGATAAACTATATTATCCTAACTAGCAAAGGCAAGGCTTCAAAATATGAAATTGGAAAGGAAAAATATACCATTAACTTTTTTCTCTGGCTAAGAAAATACTATCAAATTTTTAATTCTTTATTTCTTATTTAGTATGCCTGCAGCATACACCAAGCCTGCAGAAAGTGTAACCTCCCAAAATTAAACTGCCAAATAAGCAAGATTACAACAAGCCCAAGAGGCATGTCTATCTTTTTGTCTTATAATTGAAAGCTGTAGCTTTTTGTTACCAGAAACTCTGACAGAGTTCAGCTTAAAATCAAGAAAGAAAACTCTTTAAATTAAAAAAGAAGTTTGCAAAGCAATGCTTGTAAGTATGTCCAAACAGTAATGTATGCAATTTCATGATCCATTACACTGTCAGTTAAAAAATGCTGATGTGTCTTTTGCTTGGTTTTCGTTTCCCAAAGCTATGGTCTCCCTCTGCTACAGACTGGAACTGAGTTCCTATGCCAAGTTCTGGCCAAGCAAACTGGGGGCCTGTTATCCCATCTGCACAAAAAGTTGACATAAGAAGAGTACTGCCCGTCATATCTTTGTTAAATTTATTCTAAACTTTGATTGCTAAACTAATATTTGTTTTACTAACATTACATAGGTTACTCCTGCAGAGCAGTGATGAATAGCCAGTGCAAACCACTTTTATTCATGACTACCCCATAGACATTTCAGTATCTCAGCACACCTCCTTTAAAATAAGAGCATTATTTTAGTATTATTTTTATGTTTTGGTTTCTATGTTGACTCGTTCAACGTCTGGCAGCTCTTTAATTATCAGAATTTCTCATAGTGGTTTTAGCATGTGAACTCTCTCTCAGACAACACTTGTCTGAGTAGTCCATGATGTTATTCACAGAATTAGTCAGATGAAAACCTCAAACTACTTTTATTTGGTTGTTGCTGATATCTGCGTTGTTATATCCAAGTATAATGTAGAACAAGGACACAAAGTACCTCAATACCACTTTTCTGGCTTGAAACAATGAACGATTATCTCTTAGGGGAAAAATCCAAAGCAAGTTCAATTGAAACATATCAGCAGGATATTTCCTCATCTTACATTCACCCTGGCTTCATTCCAGGGCTTGCTCAAAACCAGTCCAATCCTGCAAACGTTTACAATTCTTCTCACTGTAGCACTTCAATAGCCTGTGGGAGTAAAAACCTATTCTTGCATATAGAGAAAAAAACTCTATATTGTTTAATAGTTTGATTTGCTATTACATGCTACTGCATAAGTTTTATTTTAATATCATGCAACTGCTGTGACTGCATTTTTATAATTGGTGCTCTACCCTAGAGGATAACTTTTTGAAGAGCTACCTAGGTGCTGATTCAGAGAATTTACTAAAAGTGGTTTGGGTAGAAGTACTTAGTTATGAAGCTTCCTAGCAAAGGTGCTGCAGGTGCTGAAGAATTCAAACTACACAAATCAATGTCATTAATTAATTGTTCATGAAACACAATATAAAAGAAAATTCTTGTAGTGAATTAAATGTTTGAAGTCTTGGACAGTATTCAGCTGAGATGCAGGTACTGCTAGAGGTCCAGAACTACATTATCATCATGGTCTGAATCTATGGTCTGGTGATGCAATAAAAATGATTTTTTGCTACGCTAAATATTAATGGTTGTAAATGTTGTCTTCAAAGGCTAAAATTTGTACTATATGGGTTTTTAGGAATAACAAACCTGATGAATTTCATTCCTACACCCATTGATTTCACAATATGCCAATCTCAGCTGACACAAAGAATTGTCATTTAATAGGAAAACATAGAGATCTTTCATTAACACTCCCTTTAAGTAAAGAATTTCAGATGCTGTCGTGGTAAGCCTAAGTAGGCCAAAATAGGCTTGTACATGCCCTGGCTTGCCCAGGCATGTTTTTCTGCTCTCCCTCCTGTTTTGCGGAGAGCAACTGCAGGAAAAAGAATCTGGAGCCACTAAGTCTGGGGTCTATGGCCTACCCAGATCCTTTGGTAAACAAGGTACACACAGTTGCCTTGTGCAAGGCCTGTGCTCTGCCCTAAAAAGGGTAAAGCAAGCCTATGGCTTCACCTAATATGGTCAAGCTTGGTTAACTGCCAATCTGATTGGCTATTCTGTGTCCAAAGGCCCATTAGTCTCAGGCTGTATGGATAAAAGGAGATGAGCAGGGAGCACAGAGTGCACTTTGCAATTACAAGGTGTCTCTGCTATTATATGTGTGCTCCACTATTATATCTGCCATTGTATCCATGCTCCTACTACCCTATTGCATTCTGAGCTGTGTGGAACTTCAGCGACCCAGATCAGGCTCTAAAAGCCTCCATGCATTCAGCCTGCACAGCCAGTGTGACACTGTGCTGAAACTGCACACCGCAAGACATTCTGACTGTACTCAAAAGCCTTCTGCCCAGACGGAAGCCCTGGAAATAACACAGATCATCCAGAGAGCGAGGACCAGGTCAGAGATCGTCTGCCTCCTTTCTCCAGCACCCAGAAGCCTGGGGAAACTCCAAAGCCTCTAACGGCTACTGATAGCAAGCCCGCCACGAGCTTTGGGTACTGTCAGCTAATATTTTTGTGAGTAAATACTTAAAGCCTTATTAATCGCCTTCTGCCATAAGCAGAAAGGAGCTCCTTGAGTCCATCTAGTGAGCAAGCGGAGTACTGACCGCAAGCGGTACACTAACTGCAAAGCCTTCTCTTCCAGTTCAATCGAGTTTAATTAATGTATATATTTACTGGTAATTTCCAGATCTTATTATAACCTGTATATAAAGCTTCCATGAGTGATGCATAGAACCTATTATTATTAAATTGGTGATCGGGGTGTCGCAAGTTCTGAATATTTAATATTAATAAACTATATTAATATTTTTAAAATACCATCTTGCAGTAATTAATTACCCCTCCACTACAGATGCCTCCCAAAATTCTCAAATACACCACATGAGCACAGGGTTGATGGTGAGAAATGGCAGATAAAAACCTTGTAATTAACTTTAAAAATGAAAATTAAATCTTTGAAAATTAAAAACTGCTGTAAAGAAAGTTATTATTTATAATTGCCAGTGGTAAAAGATAAAGATTGTTCAATGGAATTTGTTTAACCAAGCACCATGAAACTCAGGTTGTAGAAACATACTGAGACTGGCAATATTTTCAAAGCCCAGAGGAGCTTTATGTCACTAGAAATAAGAAACTACAGCTTGGAGCAACAAATCAACATATCTTCATTTCAGAAAATAAAAGAAATTTTACAAAATGAATTTACAAAACTGAGAGGTTTGGGTTTGGTTGTTTTTTGGTTTGATTTGGATTTTTTGTTTGTTTGATTGATTAGTTTGGTGGCTTTTTAAAACCACAAAAGGAACTAAAAATCAAGTTTTTGATTGGAAAATGATCCTTAATGTTTTTTGTTATTGTTTTTATTTGTTTATTATTCCCTTCAGAGTTTAAAGGTTTATAGGACCATAGAATCACAGAGTGGTCTAGGTTGGAACGGATCTCCAAAGGTCATCTAGTCCAACCTCCTCTGCAGTAAGCAGGGGCATCCTCAACTAGATCAGGTTGCCCAGAACCCTGTCAAGCCTCATGTTGAGTATCACCAGGAATGGGGTCTCAAACACTTCCCTGGGCAACCCATTCCAGTGCTCCACTACTCTCATGGTAAAGGACTTAGAACTCTGAAAAAAATGTAGGATATTGTTTTGATAACAATTGTAACAATGATGACTATGTTCACTCTTGTTTGGTTGAAACATAATGTTGATGAGTCAAACTGGCATCCCAAAAATCACTGTCTTCAATATGTAACTGTTAATATTTTCTGTAACTGTTAATATTTATAATTAATATACATTTTTACTGGGACTTTTCAACATACACCAGCAGAACATGGATGCAAAGTAAAAAATCTACAACACAGCAGGACTGCAGACTGCAATTTAAATGCCAAAGACTATATTTGATGGTGTGAAAAGAAAGACTGAGGGCAGGAAATACAGGGAGAAATGGGAGAAAAACAAACAAAAACACCCAAAAAGCATACACCAAAATAACACATGAACTCATAGTTTAAAAATAACATCTCTTTCTCTCTCTTTTTATTTTTTTTAAGACACTATCTGATATTATCTGTCAAATAATATTGGGAAAACCAATCAGATTATCTTGCAAGGGCATAAATAATCCTGGCATTCTGCAATGTTAAGGTTTTTATTCAGCTATGTATCTCCTTCACAATAAAGGCAGTATGGATCTGTCTATCGACTGATCCTGGCATTCCGTACTAAGGCAAACAAATCCTGCCTGCGTGAACGATTTATAGGCTTTTTCCCATCTGACACTTGGAGTGGTGGCCACACCAGAGTAATACTGTCAAAGAAATTATGTCTTATTGTTATAATACCTGGTAACACTATTCCAGGATTTACGTCCAGTTGAATGAAAGGATGAGGAAGGGGGTATAGGATTTCAACTACTGTATCTACTGCCATCAGTCTCCAAATCATACAATAAATTTATGGCACATGATTGCAAGTTGCAAGGATTTATTGCCCTTTTCATGCACTTTAAAGGGCTTGAATGAAATATAGTGGTTTGGATGCTGACAGTCCACTGACTTAAAGCACAACGTGACATAGAGCCCACAAGCCTGCGGCCTGCAAAGAGGTGATAGGAGCCCAATCTCCAGAAATGGTGATTTAGAAGTATATCAACATAATCTAAGATTTCATACCACTAATAAAGTCAATCAGGAGAGTTACAATGCCCCACTCTGCAGTATGCCATACAGCAACGCATTTCTTCTGATAATGTTTTCCTGGCACTTCAGTATCTTTCAATTATTGATTATATCCATGAGGCACTTTCAAGTGTCCAAACTGCTTGAACCTGTTAAGCTTATCTTTCTCTTTTCTGGGAGACAGAAGCAGATCCATAAACAGGTGCAAAAGCCCAGGTGCAAAAGCCACTGGTAAATTTATTAACACATAAATTTCATTTTGCAAAGAATTACTTACTGAGTTGCACAAATGCACTGGAGACCTTGTTTTTCATTACCCAGCAAGGACTCCAGAATTTAAAAAAAACAAAACAAAAAAACCCCCCATTTGTTCTTTAATTAAGAAGCATGTTGATTTGTATTTAGTGAACTTGGGCATTAATGTAAAAAGATAGGAAAGGACTGTTTTCACTGGTCTGTGGATGGAAGTATGAATACTTTACTACATGAAATGTCCAAGACAGAGAAACACCTTAATGCACTTCTAACCTTTAACATTAAGCATTAAGGCTGATCTGGTCATAAGACTAGATTTGGTATATCATTGTATGCACCTACAGAAAAACAGGTGAAAACTCATTTTAGCAGTAGGGACAGTGAGCAATCACAGCAGCTGTGCAATAAAAAGAACAAAGTCAACAGGAATTTTCAGTTTGGGGCTGAATTAGAGGGTGGCTCATCATTTCTAGTCCTCACAAAAAGGTCAGTAGTTCTGACCTGTGTAACTAAGCTGATCTGGGGACTTTTCTGAATCTAACCTATTTCCACTGAAAACTCAAGAATAATTGAATCCTGAAGTGAACTGTAGACTCCTGTTTTCAGACAGTCATATCACATACTCAGTTTGAGTGAACTGCTAATTGCTACACATGAGATTATTTTAATTTGCTCAAAATATACTGGTTTAACCATACTTGAATGGCTAGACCCCTCTAATTACTGAATCATATTTTAATGAGTTATTCCTCTCAAGTTCTTCAAAAAACATATGCAGATGAGACTTGACATCTTTGCCAAAATATACTTCATTAATAAATATATTTTCTTTACATCATGTACATACACAGTTACTAGAACTTATTAAGATCCCTAAGCCCTACTAAAGGATTAGATAAGAATTTGTACTTCTGTATGTGTTCATGCATATCATATATATATATAATATAAAATAGACATCTGTACATACACACAATACCCAGATTCATATACAGCTATATTTTATCCTGCAGAGTTTTGAGAACAACTTCTTAGCATGCTCTACAAAGCAGCTGTGCATCATTGGCCAATTGGCTTCTGTTTGAAAATTAAAATATTAACATTACAGATGTTTCTGTCAAAAAAATTCAAGGCAGTGAGTACATTTTTGCTAAAATGCATAAGACTGATTTTAAGAAGAGATTGCTGAAAGGTTGCCATCAACAGCTTTTAAAGTATGCACAAAACTGTGAACATTTGTACACAGAATTACTATGCTGAGCATCTCATCCCCAGCACTGGAGGACTAGGACAAAAGTTATGTGAAAATGATTTGTTTTTTCAAGATAGATTTTTCTCTGTTTGCTTCCTTTAACTTAGAGGCTTCCTAGGCCAGTCTCTGTAAGTACTATTATGTTGAAAAGAACAAGTCGCTGATGAATTTTTCTCCCTGGATTTACCACGATCCTTGAACCAATTTATACTCCTATTTTCCACAACAGCTCAAAGCAGTAAGTTTCATAATGAAACTTGTAACATTTGACATTTCAAACCTCCTCTAAAATCAAAGTATTCCTGCAATGAACATTGCTCTGAATCAAAAAATGTTCAAAGATCTAATGTTGAGATTGTCTTGAGGTGGATTTACTGAAATATTTCAGCTTTGCACTTCTAAGTTTTCTGCTGCTGGTAATATAAAAAAAAAAAAAAAAAAAAAATTCCTATGAAATAATGAGCTCACTCATTACAAACCTTTAGCAGCCAAGAAGCAGAAACTGAAAATAAATTGACAGGTGTTAAAAAAATGCTAAAGTACTATCCATAAGAGAGGTTGTCATGGACACTTCAATTTTCAAGAGTTCTTTAAGTTGTTTTAGTTAGATCTCTGTTTTATACATAGGATATAAAAGTTAACCCATAGGTTTACAAATTCTGTTTGTTTCTAAATAAAAAGAACAAATAAAATCAGGATGAAATCCTTTTTTGCTTAGCTTAAGAACAAAATTATTTGGATCATACTAATATAATAAATAAAAGATGGGTGAAATATGTCCCTCAAGGTTAGCAGATCATGCCCACTCAATCGGGACTGAGATAAGGGCTATCAAGCAAGCTCTTAAGGATTTAATTTATGAGGTAGTAAGATTCCTATAATTAAAATTCACAGACTGTAGTAGTTTACTTTCTAGTACTAGAGTGCATCAATATTCCCATATTATTATCATACAAGGTGTTTAAAAAATTGCATATATGGAAACTTTAAGAAAATTAAATCTTTGTGTCTTATTTTCCAAGGTAAACTCAGTGGTAATATTAGTTTTTTTAAAGCCAAGTAACCCAAAGAGTTCAGCATAATTATCTTATTAAAAGAAATGTCAAAAAACATTCATAAGTATTTTGTTTTCCTTATACATTGTAAGCTACTGTCTTGAACTCACATTTTTCATTGTTTTGGGACCATCATTAGTGTTGGCAGTATTTCCAGTATGTGTCTTTACAGGAAAACTACACTTTGAGACCCATCAAAATGTACCTGTTTGCTGCAATTACATTTTTCTGCAATCCTTATTCAGACATTCCATATTTTATTCGCATTATGGTCATGAACTCCATCTACACTCAAACTGCTTTTCAAGTATTTATCCCAGACGACTTTCCTTAGGCAGCATTTTGCTTAGTGAAATAGTCTCATACCACAGTCACATTCCACTAAACCAATTGCTGATTTTTGGTGTGGAACTCTTGAGACCTATCTAAATCTCCCCATCATACTTTGAGTAAAATTCAGCACAGTATGAGTCATCAGCACAATAAATATATGCAAACCATATCCTCCTTCAGACCTAGACCATTAAAATGATGATTAGTGCTTGCTGTAAAGGGTTGTGGTGTTGACACTATTTTAATTTTCCATGCTGTTTAGGATTTGGTATCCTGAACTATCTTCCACAAAGTATGTTCTTATTTCAAAAACACATGCGATGACCAAAGTGACCCCACGTGAACCAATGCATGTGTATGAAGAACACAGTAACTTTCATGGCAAAAAAGACTGAACTTAAGCATCAACTTAACACTGATGCAGGGAAAAATCAGAATCCACTGGGAATTTCTAGATGCTACCTCTACCTAGATAAAGGAAACTATATCCTTTATTATTCTCTTAAAATGGATCTCTGTGAAAATTTTTTATATATTTTATTTTTGGTATTAATATTTTGGTTAAAGAAAACTCTTTAAAACACCTTTATATTTTCCTCATATTATTGGATTTATAAGTCAAAATGAAGAAGTAGGCCCAGAGGGTTCACCAAATTCAATATAATTTTACAGCCTTGGATTCTTCTTCCAGAAACCATCAGAGATTACAAGAAACAAAACCTAAAGTCCAGAAAATATTACCATAATATTTGAAATATATCAAGGTTGACAACAGGTGCATATCAGACAAAGATGCCTTATATACCTGTGTATACTGTGCTGCTTTGCTAGATGAGCCTGCCTGTAGTTTGCCTTTACTGGTAGCTTTTGGTTCTCATTTACATTCATTTGTGCACTAATCTTGTTATTGTTAAATATGAAAAAAACTCCATCCTGGCAGGTTGTTCTTGATAAGAATCCACCATTTTTTGAGTCACTATTCACTTATCTGAATCACATGCACATGCTATGATACAAAGCACAACTATCAGTAATATTCAGTTCTTCAGACCCTTCCTCAAGCTTTATCCATTTTAACAAATTATTTTATGATATCAAACAAGCCCCTAGGCTACTTTTCTTAATTCCTTCCGTTCCCTTTCAAAATGTCTTCAAATATCCCTTCATATTTATAGACACCTATCAGTTCTGCTTTGGGCCCCTTGGCTGGAATGCAATGTATTCAGGCTATTTGCATCATGGAAAATAAGTTACTTTTGAAAATGCAATTCTCGAGCAATTTTCCCAACCAGTGTAGTTAAGATTTTACCCCACTGGGCTTGAAGCATATTGTACAAAGTCACATAGTGTCAAATGTGTTTAAAATAATTTTTGTTAAATGCCTCCAGCAAGCAAAATGAGATAGCTGCCAAGTTCATTTAAACAGACTTCACTTTACAGCCTTTAAAGAGTGAGACATCTAAATGTTTCTGCCTGCCTATGTAATCCATAAGATTACAGGCACTCTTGTAGTACTGAAGTAAATTTGCAGCAGGGCATAGATGCTAAAGCCTAGAGCTGCTAGCTGGATAGATCAGAGATCTACAGAAAATAAATTAGTCCATAACTTAGAAAATACAAAGGTGAGAAATCAGCAGTACAGTTAACACAAACCTCATTACAGAAAGTAGAAAAACTGCTTTAAGTGACACTGATTCAGGCTCAGAAATTATTTCCCTGGTACATAGGTGCTGAGTTTAGTCTCATACAGAAATTAGAGACTTTATAAATAAATAATTAAAAGAAAAAAGGCAAACTATTTTTCTACTGGTCTTAAAAAANATGACATAAAAAAAAAAAAAAAAAAAAAAAAAAAAAGAAGGGAGAGAGAGAAATAAATATCCTGTGAGTTTGCCTTTTGTCCAGGAAAAAACTTTCTAATAGAAGTCTGAAAACTTCCACAGTCACCTTAAGCATATCTTTGAGTGCACTTTTGTTAGAATTTGACTCTAGGCTATTTCCAGGGAGATAACTATTTTCCATGCAAACAGCTAAGTAACTATATCACAGAATTTCTCCAGGAAAGATATATCAGGAAAGAAATATATATCACCTATTGTTCACATATTTTTATTGTTAATTACAAGCTGTGGCAAGTCCTAGTTTGAAATCCAAATGAATATTTATTCAGGTAATGCATATGCAAGTTTATATTCTCAGTAATTATGCCCAGTTATTTGCCTCTCTAGCAAAGCATTAACACACAAATTGTAATTGTCCAAGAAACCAGTGATGTTTAACATGAGTTAAAAAACCACAATCTTAAAAGAGGTGGATGGTCTAAGTAAGACAGAAGACATATTAAAACACCACTAAAACACATCCTATACACAAAAAAAAAGTTCTTTAATTATTTCATAGACAGATTGAATAAACTCAAAATTACACAATATCTCCATGTTTTGCTTTGGTTGTTTTTTTGCTTGTACCTATCTCAAATGGTACAGAAAGGAGAGTAGGTGATTGTCACAATATTTCACTGTAACTTCTGTGACTTTCCCTAATGAAAGAACTGGAAAAAAGTAATTTTGGATAACAAGAAACATATGTCATAGCAGTATCAAGTACAACATAAATTGTAATGACAGGGCGAGGGGTAATGGATTTAAACTGGAAGAGGGGAGATTCAAAATAGGTGTTAGGAAAGGGCAATTTTAAAGTCGGTTAGTGGAAAGTCATTAGAAAATTCCACTGGGCTTGTGTCTACTAGAATTTTGGCCTCATAGGAAAACACACAGCAACCCAGCAATAAATCATTTAAAGTGAAATAATAGTATCATCCAAATCCCTTAACAAAGCCTCAAGGCAAGTTTCGTAGTCCAGTATATCTGTATTTTTCCCTGTATCTCTGCTCACTGAGTTTTGTAATCCATTTACCCATTGGTCTAGTTATGGCAAAGGTAAAGACAAAATACCAATATGAGCATTCTTTGCATTTCAGCAGAAGACTATTGGAGTGAATAGGTTTGATTCAGAGCTTGAATGAAAAGTGGTTGTGATGTTTTGCACATAATGCAAAGCCTTACTTTTGGAACTTCAAAGAAGAAATGCAATACGATCGTAATACAAAAAGAAGGAATCATACATGCAAACACAGCCACATTGAGATTTCTATCAGGTTGTGCAATGCAACTATTGATTTGGAGCAGCAAAACAGTACAATCTGATGAATAATTTTAAGATATATGCTATAAAATTTGAAGAACTATGGAAAACAACATGAAATCCTGGTTGACTGGATGTCACCTGCATAGAGACTTACGACAGATTCTAGCTAATGCTGATTCTACAGGTTCACCTTGCACAAAATAATTTTGCAAGTATTGATGTTCTTGACACCAGGAAAATGAGGTTATGAAGTTTAATAGGATGAATACCTGGGGGGAAGGAGGGAGAGGATAAGAAAAAGATAAAGCTGAGAAAAAATTATTCAAACTTTGGATTAACAAGGAAGACAATCAAAATGCCAAATGCTACAAGCATAAACACCCAAGTGGAGCAACAGAAAATGGATGAAAACAATTATAGAATAATTCACTGCAAATTGGATTGAGAAACATGTCTACTGAATAAGAAGCATAATCTTCAATATGAGGAGTGGAAAAAGGGAAGGCAAATAATTTTCTAGCTCAGCAAAACTGCCAGTTTAAAATAAAACAAATTTTAAAAAGCCATTGACAGAGAAAAGGAACTGGATAGAGAGATTGAATACAGAAAGATCATATAGCAGATAACAGTTAAATATTGTATCATAACATGGAATTAACAAATCTAAAGATTAGATTAAATGTTGTTTGTGAAGGACATATGGTACATAAGAGGTTATACCTCTACTTTGGTGGAAGGAGGTGAGGCCACTAGAAAACTCTCAGCAGGAGCTCTCAGCTCATATCCAAAGCTCTTATATTACCAGTAGGATTAAAGCTTAAACAATGTTGAGTTTGTGCTGTTTGGCACAGTTTCTTTTAGTGAAATAAAAGGATTTAGGGACTGCGAATGTACTAACACCACCCTACGCAGTGGCCTAGGAATGTGTATCTAAGTGAGCATAATCTGAAGACGCTGTAGTTGAAAATGTAGTAAGGTTGGTCCCTTGATCCAATTAGAGAGTCACACTCTGCTACATACTATTGACTGATTGTACAAAGGCATCCCTGACATTTCTTAACAATATATTCTCAGTCAATTATAAATCTCTTGTTACAAGAGGGGAAATGAGAAGTGGGGCAGTCTAAGGAAGTTTCTTTTGAACTCTGAATAAGCAATCTATAGCTGAAATAAATTCAGAGTGTGCTAGAGACCTAGAACAAAAGAAGAACTAGAGTTTTCCTTGCAGCCATACTTACAGGTACAAAAGACATTTTTTGTTTGAAAGGAAAGACCATCAACTGGTTCATGACACATTTATCACAAGTAAGGTAAATGAACATTTACCTGAAAAATCCTTTTAATCTCTCATAATGCATTTCACCCCTATGGCTTTTCAATGGCAAACAACAGTAACCATATGTGATCACGCAAAACTGACTTAAAATATTTCAGGATTTCTAGAAACTACATAAATAATAAAATAAGGACAAAGAATAACTTCTAGCCCTATCAATATGTAATACAAGGAAGTGAAAGGTAACGGCTTTCCTTGTTCAGAGTAAACAAAGCACATGCCACCACATTAAGCTTCAATTAATATTAAATATTCATAGAAATGCCATATATTTGATTCCACTTTCATTTAAAAATATTTCAGTATGCCTATACAGCCAGAAACTGTCTATACTCACAGCTTCAAGTGTATAAGGAGGACAAGGCCTTGTGTTCAATAATGTATACAAAGACATACATTTAAATAATTCACAGCTCTCATCTCAGGAAAATCACCTTCACTCTGCTGATATTAACTGGAGATTTTACTGGGTTATATCACCAGGATACAAGTTAATCCATAGATAATCTGATCATATAATGACCACTTATGAGTACCATGTTGATACCTATGGAGTGGAATGCAACAGCTGTTTAATAACTCACAAGGGGGCTGCGCTAAAGCTGAGGACAACAGTTGAAGAAAATGAATGCTGGGTGCCTTCATCTGCAAGTAGAGTTTGCCTAGCATGGTTGCACCCAAATTGAAATTTGGAACAGCATCCTATAGAACTTCATCACTGGGCAAAATCAACAATTAATTTAATCAGGATATTTTCATTACTTTAATATTCAAAGCATGCTTTTATTTTGTATTAAGTGTTGTACCTACACTAGCACAAGTAATATTGTTCAGTATTTCATTCTTCCCTATGATGGTAGTATATTCATAAAATTATTTCCATTTATTCCTATTATTTACCTAGCCTTATATTATATAAAAATAAAACTGACCCCTATAGGGTTAGGAAGTTAACCTTCCAGGGAAAAAGGTGGAATTCCCACTCTTATCAGAAACTATACACATTATTTGGTCTGAATCTTAATCATATCCTAGGGCTTGTCTTCATTGATTCCAGATATGAATAAAAAAATGTAAACCTAAATCAAAGTTTTCATTCCAAACTATGCTATTTTACTTTTTTTATTTTCTTCTTTTTTTATCCTGTATAGACTTGGCTGTTTTTCAGAAATCATTGCCTGCTGTCCTAAAGGGTTGCTCCCACCTCTTTATTAGGGAGAAATGTTGTGAGCCACAAAACCAGGAAGAAAAGTTGTACAACATTGTAATAATGCATTTATCAGTAAAGAAATTGTTCAGGCATTATTTATAGAAACATGATCAGCATCTACTTACCTGTGGGGGATCCCTCCATTACATGACCAACATAGGGGCCTTCTTTGAACATCGGCCTGTTGTCATTTTGATCAATAACAGAAACATCCAGGCGGACTGGACCATCGATGGTTTTCCCACTTATATCTGTGACCTCAACTTCAAGCTGTATGAACAGAGAGGAGTAAATTCATTAGTTCACTATCACAGCAAGCAAAGAGCAATTGAAAATGGCTTAGATCAATGCTGCTGTAACCAGACCCTGCCAAGGATACCACTTGCAATCCATTCTTTCAGACTAGGCTCAGAGCAGTGTTTTAATCTAAGTAAAGGATACAAAACTCCAGTCAAGAGATCCCTTGACAGCTTGAAAATGCCATATTCTCTGAAAAATGGATTGACTAGAGTGTAAGAAAAAAAGACTCACTGTAAATTTGGTACTAATCATGTAAATATTTGGTTACAATTTGTCTTTTTCCAAGTATGTTTAGAGTGGACACATAGAGAATTCTACACCTTAACTGATGCATCACCTTATGCTCACTTAAAGACTCTTTAAAAAAAAAAAAAAGCAAAACAGAAAACCTACAAAATGAACAAATAAATAAACTAATCAAATCCCACAAACCCACAAAAGAAAATAAGGCATTAGATGCATTAAATACATTTTCTCAATGATGATGGCATGAAGCATTATCTTAGGTAATTTTAACAGTTCTCCACTTTTTCTAATATGGTATGAAAGGACAGAAAAGCATATACAGACTTACATAAACTAGCACATATGCATACATCCACTCACATCACCTGTAGATCGTAATACCAACATATGCAGCTGACACTTTGTTTGGACTTCCCTTATATGCAAAGACTGGAGAGAAAGATTGTGCTGTGTATCTTAACCCCACAGTTCACTTGCAATGGACAGACACAGTGAGTTACCAAAACTTAATAAGTCATTAGGACAAGCTATATCAAAACTTCCTAGATAATAGAAAACGTCAGTTTAGATTATAACTATATGCTGCACCTACAGTTCCCTCTCCTCACCAAGACATCAGTGAAATACAGCAAGAGACATATCAGCAACACAGCTTTTATTTTCACCTATCCTACACATCCCTGGACTCGGCTCTTTAGCAGTGTTAAGCCAGCCAGAAAATGAACCTGAGCACAGATGTTAATATCACTCTCTTCCAGTCTTTCCCTGAGAAAGTGGTAGCAGCAGCGGCCAGAAATCTCTGCACATTTTGTTTATTCTGTTAATTTATTCTTCATTGCTGTAAGCTACTTATAAGTAGTTGGTAAAAAATCCTACCGGGAAAGAATTAGGTCAGAATTTGAAATCCTCATTGAGAGGGATGGCTGATTATCACATCTCTCTGTATTTTGTTATGCTTATAAACATAGTCCACTTTTTTTTTCTTTTTTTTTTTTTCTTTCAGTGTACTATCTGTGAGTAGGAGTATTTGTTATGAGTAAACTATCTACTCACTACTTACTCACTGTAAATAGTGTCATGGTCCAGTTTATCTTCAGTTCTCTAGCAACTGTTCTTGCAAGCCCTTCCCATACCTATTTTTTTTCTAGGTAAGTACAGCTTAAAAGCAAACTAATAGTCTGATGTGGAGATAACTGCTTTATGTGGTATTGGCACATTGGTTCATGGAGGAACATATCCCTCAGATATCCAGGGCTTATTTAATGCTACTTGAAAGTAAACAGAGTAGTTTTAGAATTGCATACAATGTGATGGGCACTAGGAAGGAAAATGAAGTCTTATTACTGAACTACATTAAAGTTTGATGAAGTTTCAGATATGTTTGGAAACTGCTGACAAAAGGAATCATAGAATAATGTGGGTTGGAAGGGACCTTTAAAGGTCACCTAACCCAACTGGTCTGTAGTGTGCAAGGATATCCTCAATGGAGCAGGCTGCTCAGAGCCCCATTCAACCTGAGCTGGAATGATTCCAGGGATGAGGTACCTAGGGCCTCTCTGGGCAATCTATGCCAATGTTTAAGTACTCTCAGTTTAAACAATTCCTTCATTTTCTCTGGTCTAAATTTCCCCTTTTTTAGTTCAAAACCATCATCCCTTGTCCTGTTGGAACAGGATCTATTAAAAAGTCAGTCCTTATCATTCTTATTGGCCCCTTTAAGTACTGAAAGGCTGCAATAAGCTCTCCTTGGAGCCTTCTCCAGACTGAACAACCCCAACTCTCTCAGCCTGTCCTTACAACAGAGGGGTTCCAGCCCTGGGATTTTTGTGGCCTCCTCTGGAATTGCTCCAACAGATCTATCATGTCTTCCCTGTGCCAAGAGCTCCAGAACTGGACATTTTATCTTAGTAAATACTGACTCATCAAAACTATGTTAATTGCTTTGGGAAATAGAAGAGCAGCAATATTTTTCTGTGAAATTCCAGCAAATTCATTTTCAAATTCAAGATAATTTGTTCTTAATCTATCTCTCAATATTAAGTGACTACACTGCTCACTGAAAAGAACAAAGGCTTTGCTAAATTTAAAAATGTACTTCAGCTGCTTTATCAAAATTATAAGTCATCTAAAGAAAAGGCTGATATAACACTAGGCTTTTTTCTTTTTTTTTTCCCAGACTTGCATAGATTAAGGAAGAAGAGAGAAGATTCTTATTAATGTCTGAAATAGATTTACTTTATCATTGCCAAGTCCACTGTTTCTGAGATCAAGTGGTCAAAAAATTTGGCCTGATAGGTCTGCAGGAACAGTTACAAGATCTTTGCTTCATTTTATTAAGATGACAGAGAACTTTATTTTATTAATTTTTGTGCAATAACTTCTATGCTTGTCATGAGCATTATGGGTTAACCCTCTAGTTCCTTTTTTAAACCCACTCTTCTGCATTGTTTTCAAAACAAAATCTTGTACACTGAAATATGACCATCTAGCTTTCCACGGCTATTTTGTGAAAGTTGTCTTGTATCTTGTCTTATACAACAAATAACAAAATAAATATATGCAAAAAAATCCTTAAAGCTCAACTACGATCAAAACAAACAAAAAAACAAAATCCAAATCAAAGATGGAACAAATCAGCAACAAAAAATATGATGTTACTTAAAATACCCCAACACATGTAAGAGAAAGAAGCATCCAAGTAACAGACAACATTGACATAAAAAAAAATAATTTAAAAAAAATTAGTTTGAACAGGCTGTAGAAAATTGAATTGTGCCTAACTATCTGAAGGGACACAATAAAGGCAGCAGGCAGGAAAACCTATCTGGTTTTAATGTAAAACTTGACTGACATGTGAAAGATACAGCATTCATTCTTTTGATAGCAAGAGATTGTAACTGAACATTCAGAAAATATCTAAGTTCCTACCTGATTATGACAGCATAACTCTAAGGAAAAGTGGTAAGCATAAAGACAGATTTGGAGAAACTGGCAAAAAGGAAAATAAAAAATCTGCAGAGCTCTTTTGCTATTATTTATGATATGGAAACCTGATGAGATTGACTATGCTTTCAATCTTCCAACTTAGAAGTTATGGAATTGTGTTCATAATGATGAAGTTATGTTCATCATAATCTAAGTAACCATTTTTTGAGAAATGAGTTTAAACCTCAGCTCCATTTTTTAAAAAAAGTCACATGCAAACTACAAAGAATAATCGAGAGTTTGTGAGAAGTGTTAGACCTCGCAACACAAGTCTCCATGAGAGGATGCAAAGCAGACTGTAGCTATAGCTTCTAATATAGCTTGGAAACACTGATACAGCTCTGTGCTGGTTTGAGGTTAATTGGAATATTTTAATGGAGAAAATTATAGGCTGTGAAAAGCAAACAATGGTGATGTCTACTTCACTCACAGGCTTGCTGAAATGTATAAGAACAAGAACACAAATGTAGATAAGACACAGGCTCAGACAGTCACTCAGTCTCTCTCTCTGGGAGCCAGTGGGTCTTCTCCTCTCTGCTGAGTAACCTAACTAACCATTCTACTTCTAACCTCCCTGGCCGATCCTCCAAACTCACCTTGCATGTAAGGCAAATCCTGGGGTAAGGTAGAGGGGTGGGAATAAGGTGGAATGGTGGTTGGAAGCCCCTCCTGGGGACTCTGATTTCTGGGAGGGGGATTGTGTTTCTGTATTACCTTTCTGTAAATATTCCTGTATATTGTGTATATATCTGCTTGTAAATTGTGCTAAGCTGTAAATAGAGCTTCAGTCCTTAACTTCCAGCTGGCTGAGTCTAGTCTGGGTGATTTTACAAAGTGTGAGGGGGCAGGTAGCTCCCAAACCATCACAAGCTCGCAACAAGTCTCCATGACAGGATGCAAAGCAGACTGTAGCTGTTGCTTCTAATATAGCTTGGAAACACTGATAAAATGAAGTACGCCAACAAAAGAGGGGAAAGTAAAACTGAAAGCTGTAGTTTGTTACAGATTTTAACTTATCTAGACAAATTTTTACTCAATACTCTCCCATCTCAAAAGACACAGCTTGACTTTCCATCCAACATCCCTCACCATATCTGAAGCAAAGATCTTTCTTGTCACTCCAAATATATTACCAGAAGTTTAATAAACTTATTCAAAGCTGCACTGTGATTGATGTTATACAGTCTTGCTTCCCTTCCACTCTGCAGTAGCAACAACATTTACAGGCAAAGATAACCAGCTTAGTTCTTGACATTACTTAAGGTAAAATGTTTCTCTTCACAAACTGGTTGTTTTCATTTATTTGCTACTTTCAGAGAACAGTTCTGGATAGCCATCTTCCTTCCCTGCATATCAATGCCTGGGCTCAGTTCCAGCCAGCCAGTCAGCAGCCTCACCATATTACATAGAATCATAGAATGGTAGGGTTGGAAGGGACTTCAAGGATCATCTAGTTCCAATCCCACTAGTACAGGTCACTCAAGGCCTCGTCCAACCTGGCCTTGAACCCCTCCAGGGAGGGAGCAGCCACAACCTCCCTGGGCAACCTGTGCCAGTGCCTCACCACCCTCACTGCAAAGAACTTTAAGGTTTTACATAAGCAAATCTCAGCTTTTAGTATTCAGCTAAATCCAAAGCCTTATACAGGTACTTTAGCCAAGGCCTACCCTCCAATTCTAATTTCAGTTAGTTGCTGAATGTCTCTCACCAAATCTTTCCTGCTGATCCAACAAATCCTCTTCTAGGCATTCCTCACACCCAGCTCCTCCCAGCACAAAAAGTAAAACCAAACCACTTGCTCCTATGTGTGACAAAGCAGCTCCAATCGCAGAAGATCCCTGTGCTCAGGGGTGCACACTGGGGGCTGAACGCAGGTGTGGGCAGCAGGTGCTGTGGAAGTCTTTGTGAGGCGAGTTCAGGGCTCCCCTGTGCTGGTTTGTGCCAGTTCCAGCCAGTTCCAGCCAGTTCCGGCTCTGCCACGGAACAGGCTGAACCCCTGCGCCCGTGGAGGCACCTCGGGAAGCCCCGTGTAAGGGAGGGCAGAAAGTTGCTGGCTGCTTTGTCCTCATGCTGGCCCCATGGGCAATTCATTCCACCTCTCTACCCCCAGAGCCAACCCAGCCCAGCAGCAAGAGCAGACAAGCAAAACATGACCAAGGCAGAGAAAAGGGACACGGCCCTGGTTCAGTCACACCCCTGCAAGCAGCACTGTGCCATTACCAAACACTGCTGCAGCACTACTGCCCCAGTCTGTCATTTCGAGGTTTCATCGTCTGAGGGATCAGTAGTTTTGAGGTATCATTTTGAGGTTGTATCCCTGAAGACTTTCAAGTTCAGTCTTGACGGCCTCTGAGCCGTTGAAGATGTCCTGCCTTACTGCAGAGGGTAGAATCATAGAATTATAGAATGGTAAGGTTGGAAGGGACCTCAAAGATCATCTAGTTCCAACCCTCTGCCATAGGCAGGGACACTTCCCACTAGTACAGCTCACTCAAGGCCTCATCCAACCTGACCTTGAACACCTCCAGGGAGGGAGCAGCCACTACCTCCCTGGGCAACCTGTGCCAGTGCCTCACCACCCTCACTGGTAAGAACTTCCTCCTAACATTCAGTCTAAGTCTCCCCTCTGTCAGTTTAAGCCCATTGCCTCTTGTCCTGTTATTGCAAGACTTTGTAAATAATCCCTTCCCAGCCTTCCTGTAGGCCCCCTTCAGATACTGGAAGGCTACTCTAAGGTCTTCTCGAATCCTTCTCTTCTCCAGGCTGCAGAGCCCCGACTCTTGTAGCCTGTCCTCATAGCAGAGCTGCTCCAGCCCTCTGATCATCTTCGTGGCCTCCTCTGGACTTGCTCCAACAGTTCCATGTCCTTCCTGTACTGGGGGCTCCAGAACTGCACACAGTACTCCAGATGGGGTCTGAGGAGAGCAGAGTAAAGGGGCAGAATCCTCTCCCTTGCCCTGCTGGCCATGCTGCTCTTGATGCAGCCCAGGACTAGATGTCCTTTAAAGGTCCCTTCCAACACAATTGCATTCTACTATTTTGTGATCTATAGGTGCAGACCACTGCTGACTTTACTAATTCCTAGCTTGATTAGAATTATTATTGAGAATACTTTTTTATCATCAGTTTTTGGGTATGGAGTGACAGTGAACTTGTGGGCCTTTTATGCAGGCAGTTTCCTAGTAAGAAAAAAAAAATATTGTCCATCTCTGGAGCATGAGAAGTAGGAAAGAAATTCTCTTTATAGTGAAAAGTTTTAGTAAAAATTTGAGTCAATTATCTAAAGGAACTTCGAAAAGGTGATAATTTAGACACAGAAATTAATTACAATTAAATTTTCCTGGTTTATGAACATGAATAAAACATTAGCTAACTTTTATATCATGCAAGAATAGATGGATGGAGAGGTTATAAACCAAAAATATACCATTTTTAATAGGTATGCATAATTTTGTCTCCAACTATGTGATGACAGGGTATCAATTACCTCAGCAAGGTGGTACAGATGATGGCAAAACATGACACAGCTACCTGCAGTGGGAGAATTCAGTCTCACATGCAGTGTTAGAGCCTAGGTGGGAAGGGATTAATTAGCCATTCTAAGTAGTCCTATGAGCATCTTACAAACGTTTTATCTTGCTAATGCACCCATTAAAAAAATTAGATTCTGATTCTTAACAAAATATACACTTTATTACTCTAACTGTATTGGTTTCTTATCTAGCAATAGTGGTGTAGCCTTACATTAACATGCCATCTCACAATACTTTCACAAATGAAATGTAAGCAGTTCCAGTCTGAAAGGATCATTACAATATGAAGACACCAAAAGTTCATTACACAGACTTCTGACAGCCTGGTTATTACAGAGATCATTGTATTCTTCTGCACATTTCATGCTCGATGAAAACTAGAGGTGAAGAAGCAGTGTCTTGCCTTTTATTTTAAAATAGGACTCTGTCTTTATTGGAGATGTTTTATCTCTGACATGTTTTGTTGGAAAAACACTGCTAGGAGAAAACAGAGCACTAGAGAGCTTCTTGAGTGCATATTTTCTTTTATCTTAGCTGTTAAATATTTTATATATTACACGACCTCTGTAGGTCTTCTGGTTCATTCTTCTCTTAACAAGGATCTATTCAATGTTTGAAAAGCTGCTGGATTTAGAAATGCAAAGAGCGTTTTGAATTCCTTCTAGGTCTTTGTAACCATCGGCTTATCAGGAGGAAGTCCACACTTTAAACGTTTCTAGACTCAACTTCTTTTCTTTTCTTGGACAGTTGCAAAATATAACATTACTTTTTAATCAGCCTTCTAATTCTAGTTGTCTCATGCCCTTCTTCAGAAAGAAGTCATTTGAAGAGTGATGTAATTCATAGAAAAGCACAACATCCAGTTTGCTATGGGCTTATGCAAAACCAGAAATTATTTTTGGCAGTAATTCTAATTAAAACAACTAAAATGTAGTTGGCTAGAGTAAGCAGGCAGTTTCATACTACTATTGCAGTACAAACAGCTAACCCTATCATGAAAATATATGTGTGCACCCTACCACACTAAAATGCTGAAGTTGGTATCACAGAAAATAAAGATTTAATTTCAAAACATTAATCTCTATAAAGCCTGTAGAGAATTTCAGGTCTCTACAGATCTCACCAAGAAAACTAATTAAAGCAACAACTGAACCTTCTGTGAATGCTTCCATTTTCTCTGTAAACCATGGTAAGTCAGATAATATATAGACTGTGACTGTAAATGGACTACAAATTGAAGAAAGCAATACTGTAGGAATGAACTGTAGGCAAAGATTCCAAACCAATCATTCAAATAATTTCATTATTTTATCAGTAGTTTAATTTCCATTAAGTTCTTTCAGAGCAAGTGTAGGGTTCTATTTGCATGTACAAGATAGGATGAAAATACTGCTCACATTAGTGAATTCTCCAAATTAAGTAGTGGCTTTTACAGTATCAGATGATTTCTACAGTTGCCCTGTTATCTAGTTCTACTCACAAAATCTGAATCACTGATATCCAAATTAAAAAGGGGAAACTCAGGTGAAAGATGAAGCTTGTGTGAGCAGAACANTACCATTTTATGATTCTATGACATTCCCCAAGCTACAGTCAAGCAGTGTTTTCCTCGATAGCTGCATATATTTTGCAATGACAGATCAAAATACAGCTGTTCTGCACCTCCTAGTTAGGCAGAAGAGTGACAAGCTTTAGCAAAGAGTTCACTGACTTACTCTACAATCCCAGAAATACCCTGCAGTGATTTTATAATTCCTGTTTTCACAGCAGAACTATGCATTAATTAAACAAAAATGTACAGAAATCCAAGACTTCTGTGTCCCAAAAGAATGACAAAGGATGAATTCTTCATTAGGTATGAGTCTCTTCATGTTCTTTAATCACATCAGATATAAGGCTTTGTAGACACATTTATAGAGGTTTTGTGAAAAGGCAGAGGCATTTAATACTACAAACAATCAGAAATGTTCTTTTCTCACTAGTTTCAAAGGTAATGATCTTAATATTTTTGATTATTAGTCTCATAAGTACACTGAGAGATCAATATCAATGTCAATATTCTGATTTTTCAAGTGTAACATTGAAAGGTTTTGGGGTTTTTTTTGAGTAAGTATCGAGGAATAAATATAACTGGTACACTAACTATGATTTTTTTTTTTTTTTAATTTCCTGGAACTTAAACCTAATTAAGCAGAAAACCCAGTGATAGTATGAATGTAAATTTACTTGCCCTACTAGATTTGGAAGAAAGACTTAATTTATCCACTCATGCTATTATGGAACTCTTCATTAGAGAAGTAGGAGTGAAACAAACCAGAGTGACTCATCTAACTCTTAATAACAAGAACACACATCACTATAAGAACAATATAGAATATGTTTAATGAAATCAATTGTGCTCAGATTTATGTGTGAAGCAAAACTGGATCTTTTAGGAGAGTGGAAGGAGCTCAAGAAGTGGAGTGATAAACCATAAGAGTGAAGTAATAGAAAAGGTAATGTTGAGGAAAGAGGAGAGGATGAATAGTGTCAACCTTTCATTGAAGGCCTTGCCTAAGATGAGTCAAACTCAGGAATACTCTACAAAACCAACCTGACTGCTGTCCCATGGTCTAACCAGAGGCATCTGGTAGTACACTGGTGGCATGAGCTCACTCATGCCCTCCTAATGCAATTCTGACTAGTGCCTGCAACTACATCCTTCTCATCTGCAGCTGCCACAGGAACATTCTTAAATATATTTGTCAAGTTTAACAAATCTTTTATTTCTGAGATACAGAATGGACAAAAGAGGAGAAACAAAAATGCAAAATCAGTTTTCATAGTTTATAAACATTTTACTAATGGGAAATCTGTTTTTTTAAAGGTGAAGTTACATGTGAGCCCTTCAACAGAGTTATTTGTTTATGTTACCATAAGTCATCTCTATGTTATTTCATTTGTGTTTTATTTTTAGTTTCTTTCTCTTGTGAATATCTACTGGTCATCCTTCCCCTGAAGTGGGAAGCACAACATTTGTCTTTCTCAGTTTACATTCAGTAAAGACCAGCCTCCCAAAGCACCTCCTGTTGGCTTAAGAGGACATCAGAAAATGTCCATCTCTGAAAAATCTGGCACTGACCACCCACAAAAGCCACTACATCTTGTAGGAAGACTCTCCCTCAGTGTGAGTAGGAAAATAAATCTTAAGTGATTCAACTAGTGCTAAAAGTACTTGGAGATTTCCAGGTTCTCTATCCTGTAAGCCATGGCAATATCACAGTCTGTCTTGCAGCATGAGCAGGGCACTTGATTTGCAGTTCACTTTAGAGAACATGCCTCAAAGATGCCATCACTGAAATATGTTCATTGATGCAAAATGAAGCTAAAATACTATATATTTAATATTTTTATTTTAATATATTAAATTTCTCCACAGCACTAAGCTAAGCAGTTATGAATTCACTATCTAATTGAATGTATATACTGTAATGCTATTAGTGTCACAGCAAATGTATTTTCTTCCACAGCTGTATGTCTCTGAATTACAACATTTCTAAAAAGGCTGTTTTCTTGTAGAATTTATATCCTAAACATTTTTCTGTGCTGTGGGCATTTAAATGGTACCTTTCATGTGAACAATACAATAGAACAGGAAAACAAAACAACGACAAAAGAGTAAATATAGAGAATGATGTCATAAATTTCAGAGAAATCAGTGCACTAAAAACATTCTCATGGAAAGCTTATACCTAGATGAATTATTTTGATGGTTTTAGCTCATTAAAAAAATAAAATAAATAATGTGGGATCTTGTAGAATCTTTCTTGTGAGACAACAGAAACAAAAACCCACAGAATGCATCACTCAGACTTTTCACCACTTTTCCTGAAGGTATTTTTCAAACGTGAAAATCAAAGTTGGTCATCAAGCGCTAAATGGCATTTTCAACTGTCAGTTTGGAGCAGACAAGACTTACTCTTATGATTTCTTGTGACCACTCTTTTAAAATGTATTTCCTTTTTAACATTTGAATATTTGTAAGAATCAATTCTTAGCACATGCCAGATTCCTTTTCATACTCACAGAAAATAATCATAGAATTATAGAATGATAAGGTTGGAAGGGACCTCAAGAATCATCTAGTTCTACCCTCCCAACATAGGCAGGGACACCTCCCACTAGTACAGCTCACTCAAGGCCTTGTCCAACCTGGCCTTGAACACCTCCAGGGGGGGAGCAGCCACAACCTCCCTGGGCAACCTGTGCCAGTGTCTCACCACCCTCACTGCAAAGAACTTCCTCCTAACATCCAGTCTAAATCTCCCCTCTGCCAGTTTAAACCCATTGCCCCTTGTCCTGTCATTACCAGACCTTGTAAATAATCCCTCCCCAGCCTTCCTTAAGCCCCCTTCAGATACTGGAAGGCTACTATAAGATCTCCTCAAAGCCTTCTCTTTTCCAGGCTGCAGAGCCCCAACTCTTGTAGCCTGTCCTCATAGGAGAGCTGCTGCAGCCCTCTGATCATCTTCGTGGTCCTCCTCTGGACCCACTCCAACAGTTCCATGTCCTTCCTGTGCTGGGGGATCCAGAACTGTGCACAGTACTCCAGATATATGTTGTATTATTATAATATGTTGTTTTATATACAAGATCAAATGCTAGTAACTAGTGGTTTTTCCAAAGCCTAAGACCATTTTATGCCCTAGATTCACCCCGATAAAATCTGATAAATGTCACTGTCTAGGGGCATTACAATCTGAACAGTCAGGTCACACAGCAGAAAACTGGGTTTAACTGGTTGGTCATGCAAAAGTCACAGTGAACAAAGGAACAGGGTGCAGAGAATAGAAGAGACTGGCATTACCACAAGAGACTGGCATTACCACAAACTATCACTTCGTTTATGTAAGAAGCCTACACCACACTGCATGCAGCAGGGCATGTCAGGGTGGGTAGCCAGTAATTGCTCTAAGGTCCTGCCATCCTGGCAGAGCTTCCCCATGGGCTCTGAATGCGTGTGCAAGCCCTGCTGCACCTGTGGAGCATTGAAACACAAGCAATAGAAGCACTTTCAAACAGGCTCTAAATCAACATCCCTATTTTAGTGGTGGACATAAAGAAGATATGAGAAACTCATACTGATTGTAACATCCTGATTAATTATGATAGAACTGATGGAACCAACTGATGCAATGCAGCAGGGTGTTTCAAAAGAAAATCAATTACATAAATAAGATGGGCAAAAGATGGAAGAAGAAACAGAGATAAAATGACTTCACCAAACCCATATACCAGACAAAATTTCAATCAAGTTTGAATCTAGGTTTTTTGATCTCCAAATACAAGACTGAACTAAAGTCTACCTCTTGCTGAGCAAGTGATGTAAAATTAGATTTACAAAGGTTATTAAGCTACCAACATGTGCACAGTGTGATTTTTCAAAGTGCCTTACAAGACTGGATAGTATGTCCTATTAAATCAAAACACCTTTGAAAGAGCTTTGAAAACCTGATTGTCCTCTCAGTGTCTCATTTTTCCCCCCATTAAGCACTATTCTGCCACTGTATAGACACAAAACCACAAAAAAATAATTTTCTGCATTCTCAAAACAGAAGCCTGCATATTTCTAAAGGTCTCTCAAATGGCTACAAAAGCGGAATTAAAATTACTTCTGAAATATATTTCTTGTTAAATGTTATCTATGAGTTTTGAAATTAGAATGCCTACTCCAAAAATAACCTCAGAGAACAAATGAGAAGTAAAGGACATCCCTCAAATCTGTGAAGCAATACAGCTCTTCAAATGAAGCCATGTGTACTTCACACACACCAAAAGTATTACGGATGATCATATAAATACTAATTAAAATCTTCCCATATCACAAAAGAACACATGTTGAGCCCCTCAAAAAGAAAGGGGGGGTGGGGGGAGAGAGAAGATATCAGGATTCACCAAAGCAATCAAGTATAATCACCACAAAAATATTAAATTAAAGAAAATCAAAAAGAGAGGAAGTAGGGCTGAAATAAAGGATTAAGACATAAGCTGTGCCAGAATTTTTAGGCACCACAAAAACAACAAAGACATTTACAAAAGGAAAAAAAAAAAAAAGTCTTTGCACTTTTAAATAGCTCCTAGCAGCTTTCAAGCACTGCTCACTGCTCTTACTGCTTGAAAGTAAGTCTAAAAAGCATGTAGGAACTGGGAAGAGTTCAAGAAAATTTCATCTCACAAGGATTCAAGAAGCACCAGGGTTAGGGAAAGCCTGTAACTAATCAGACCTGCAACAAAAATCCAAGCTCTAAAATGCATCAGTGACAAGAAAAGTGACTTATTTAGGCATAAGAAATAAAGGTCAGTGTAAATGTCAGATATATATCGCATGCAGATGGATTTTCCTTTGTTATTATTGCTTAACATATCTGTTCCTACAAGTGAGTAGGAAAAGGTCTTAGAAGTCAAGGATCACTCGAGCTTCTACCAGCCTAGTAGAGATGTAACCAACCAGGTTACTCTATTTTAAAGCAACAAAACAAGCAATTATGAGAGCACTTGTATAGAGGACTTTACAAGCTGGAGTGAAGGGCATGCAGCATACTGCTGCCTTACCGCCCAAGTTTCTGGCTTTGTCACCTTTCCTGGAATGATTTCTGATCCTCTTTATACTGTCAGTTTTCCAGTGAAGAGCTACAGCCAGGAGTCCTTCAAAGCCCCATCTGAGAAGGGACTAAGGGTGCTTGGGATAGAAGTGTCAATGAAGAGAGAAAAAAAAAACCAAACAAAACTTTCTCTTTATGAGAAATGTGCCTATTTTGCAAGTAATTTGTTCTCTTCAAAATTGGAAATAATAGCAGTATATTGTGTATACTGTATTTGCCACAGCCTTATAAAATACAATACTTTTGTCTTTTTATCTCATATTTTTAAAGGTTTGTCTGTAGAAGTCAGGTAAAGAGAACTAGATGAGATGCATCTGTGTCTGCTTTATAGGGTAAATGTAAATCTGCTAAACTCTGCTGTTAAATCTAGTTCTTTCTCAATCCCTGGCAGCTTCTCATATACTCAATGCACCTGCATTACCAACTGGAAGCTGCCTGATAGACCACAGACCTTCCACACAGCACACCTCTTCTTCCTCAACAGGTTCTTCTCTGGTAAACATTTTAAACTTTCTTGAGTCTGTGCTAAGCTGAAGATAACATATTTCAATGCTGATGATAGAAGGTCTGGGTGCTAGAAATGCCATCTGTGTGATTTGTTACCTGCAGTGTCTTTAGTCATAGGTGACAGTAAAGTGAATTTATCAATCTTCCTCAAAGTCATCACAAGAGGTTGTAAACTGTTAGATTTCAACAGCTGAATTTTGACATCTGATTGGCTAAATATGTCACAGAAGTATTCACAGTTAGCACTTTGCTTTCATTTCCTCCTGTATTCTTTGCCTGGCCTTCCCAATTAAAGTGATACATGAGCACTGAAGGTAACAAAGCACTCTTTTGTCTTTTTCTGTTATTCTGACTAAACGAGTTTTTGCTGATTGTGTCTACAGCCAGCTCTACTGAAATTCACATTATGCCTGGTTGTTTTTCCTGTCAATGGCAGATACTTTCATGATTCAGACAGCTGATCTTCCTGGTAACAGCAACTAAATGGATTGACGCATCCCAGATCATAAACATATACCAGTTCCTCTGTTTCAGTGTAACAGTGTAGTTGTTTTTAATATATGGCAAAAAATGTCAGGGCATATATTCAATATGAGGGGTGTGGGGGGAAGAAAAAAAAATATCTGAATGGTTTCTTGTTATTTTTGTGGAAAAAATAATTTGCAGAAATATGGAATGGAAAGATGTGCCAAGGGCAGCCTGATCCAACAGGAAAAGTTGTTTCTAATTACCCATTTTCTCTCTCAAACAAATCTTCATAACTCCTAACATGTGGAACCATCATTCTACATTAATTGTCAATAAAGAAATATTTAATCAATGAGCCTCAAATTAGCTAAATTAGCATAATAATAGTCTCTTCCAAGTAGTCACTTCTGATGTAGCTCCCAAAGGATCAGCAAGGGTCTGCTACACAGTGACACACCAAAAGACAAAATTTATTTCATGTTCATTTATTTTTACTGCTTACATTTAGCCCAGGAACCTTCTGAAATGCTTCACTACTCTTCAGCTATGATGTCAACATTACCTGTTAGAACTATTCATCTTAAGGTGTAATTAGAAGGTCTAGTGTCTCTCACTAGAGATTTCAGTCAACTAGAGATCTCAGTCCACTTCAAATTACTGCACTGAGCATGTTAGTAAAGGCATCTCCTTGGTACACTATATGCTTCATTACCATGCATTTCTGTGCTGCATTTTCACAAAGTTAGAGCTCAGGCCAAATCTCCTGATTTTTCACTCTCTTTCAGACCTTTATTCATGGTACATTTTGGCACTTATTTTATTTCTAGAGATAAAGTAGAGCTCTCTTCTTTCTCTCCCTCATGCTTCTCCTAAAATACAAATTACAAAAACTTCATATAAGTAATTTTCTGAATTACAAGGCTCACAATGTAACCATCAGCTTTTGCCTTTCTTCACTCTTTTCAAACATTTTGATAATTAACCAATTTTAATTAGAGAAATTAGAGAAATTATTTTTAATCCACAAATACAACTAAAACATTTTTTACAAGGAAAATTACTATGCTGTACCTCTAGTTTTTACTTTTATTATGGTGTAGTTCTAGTTTTTCATTGTTTGCATCAAGTTGCATCAGTTGTACAACTGGGAGTGGAATGGATAGGGAAAGAAAATTGCATATTTGGCAACAAAGGGAGACTTGGAAATCAAAGTTATTGCAGCAAAAATAAAGTCTGGATATAGTCATTAAATGCCATTTGCACCAAAAATTGAAAATGATAAAGGCCACTTTGAATTACAACAATCAGCATAATTCTTCTTCATGCACCTGCAAGATAAATGATCATAAAATTAATAACTTCCAGAACTCATCACCACAAGATGTTGCAGTAAAATTTACTTTTCCTATTGTAAAGCTGTAACTGAAATACACCAAGAAAAGTGTCTTTGTAACAACAGAGATAAAAACTAATGGAACACCAGGAGTGAATTTAAGTCGTATAAAAGTATGGTCTATTACAAATAGCAAATAAATAAAAGCAATAAAAGGGTTGGAACTAGATGATCCTTGAGGTGCCTTCCAACCTTACCATTCTATGATTCTAAAAGGTTTGCTATGATAAAACTGGAAAATTAAACATACAGTAGAAATGGATATGTAAAGCAGGAGATATATTGCATCAATCTGAGCTGTTAAAATTGACTGAGGCATAGCTTTTTTCTTTTTCTTGCCTTTTTTTTTTCTTTTTCAAACTTTCAATGACCTAGAACAAGAAGTCCTTGAAGAGACTTTCTGAAGTTTATGCTCAGGAGCATCAGTGACTTCTTGCATAGACCAGGCTGTTCAACCTTCACGTATTTAGTCCCAGAGTGGCACTGCACTCACAAAGTAATGAAAATTCATCCCGTGGTATTTTACTCCATTATACTCCCCTTGAGCCTAGCTATGTCAATTAAGGGACTTAACATCACAACACAGATTTTTCTAAAAATAATAGGCCTGGATATATTAAAATCTGAACCTTTAAAAAAAAAAAAAGGGAGGTATTTTAACAATATAGTATGATTGTCATTAAATGTACTTAATTATACCTTCAAATGTCACCATTTTTACCAACATAATTACTAGTAGCCCAGGTGAGTACAAACAGTATCTTATTGCACAAGTTTCTGTCTAAAAAGAAAAAATGAGACTGTACCTAGTATTTATTCTTCACCCAGTTCTGATGTCGCCCATAACTAGATCTAGTCTTTTCTCCTAGTTTTCAAGTTGATATATGCAGTGTGCATAATGATTGGGCTCCACCGTTCCAAAAAAATACCAATTACTTGTAAATTGCATAGAAGTTCTTCTTCACTCAGCTCTGCCACATCACCAAAAAGCCACCTTCTCCAACTTGGCAAGGTCACTTTTCATCAATATATTGCTGGTTGAAATACAAGATAATTTCTTTTATTTGGAGTAACTTGTTTACAAATCCATCACTATTAACTAACTCACTAGCTCAATGCAGAACACATACAGAAACTCAGTCCAATCGATACCAGGAGTCTGATTTTTGAGCTCATATCAGTGGCAATCCATCAACTATACAGAGTCTATCAAAAAGAGTAAAATGATTCTGTTTGTAACGGAGGTGCCTTGCAGAACTGAAGATTTGTTATTATGACAGCAAGTACATTCTATGGTATCTGAATAACAAAAAGCACCTAAAACTGTGTAAGCAACCATATTTATTTTGTACAATATGTAAAGAAATACAGAAGTTGCATCAATAAATCTCTGTAATGTGATCACTTGCCAGACCAAAATTGTTCAGTGAATGCAGATGCTGAAGACACAAATGAAAAAAAATGTTGCATGAACTGATCTCAGAGCTAAGTTTGTCATTTGGGAGAAACCCCTTCATAAGGAATGCAGAATCAGATGGGAAAAAAAAAAACAAAAAAACCCAAAAAAACAGAAAAAAACCTTAAAAGTATTAGATCTACCTATGAAAACAGAAAGATCTTCAAATGTTTTCTCAAACATGAAGTAGGCCATGAATCATTATTTAAGATGCTCTGCACTAGCTTCATTTTATGCCAAAGAAAGAAATGGAAACTAAAGGAAACACACTAAAATCTGCAGCAGGCTGCTCATTTTTCTGTATGTTAAATATTTCACAAATGTGGTCGTGTGTCATCTTTCAAATCCAGGGCCACAGGATCACCTAACTCTTCAATAGATGGCATCCTATATTCTTCTGTGAATACCTACACACATCATTAAATGGAGACAGCCCAGAGAGAAATGTGTGGGCTGAGCTTATTCACCTGCCCTAATTTTACAGACATTACTTTAAAAAAAGGATTTTTCTTTATCAGAAGATAAACAAGTTTCATACTAAACAATTTTAAAAAGTGGAAGTTTTAATAACAGAAAATGCACCTAGCAGAAACTTATTTTAAGTGATCAAACTTTCATCCTTCTCACTAATAGGTGAAATAAACAAGANGTCCCTGCCTATGGCAGGGGGTTGGAATTAGGTGATCCTTGAAGTCCCTTCCAACCTCACCATTCTATGATTCTATGATCTGTTTGCCTCTTCAGTAGGGAAACAAAACTTTATAAATGCAACATTTCCCTGCAGAAGAAGCAAAAATGGCGTTCAGAGAAGGAAGTACTTCCTGCATAGTAGAATGTTGGGGGGAAAGCTTATAAAAATGGATATGACTAAACACAATATTCATAGCTCATCAAATCCTGACATGTTCTGAAATACAGTAGTAACAAGCTACACCACTCCAACCAGGTTTGACAGCAGGTAAATTATATCATGTAAGATTTCAACTAAAATGAAGTTGCTCACCAAAAATATCTTGATCTAGATAGGATTTTCAATGTTAGAAAAATGTTCTATTACTAACAAAAAAAAAACAGACAAGAAAAGTGACATTACAGTGTTGGGGTTTTGTTTTGTTTTGTTTTCCACAACACAGCAGAAATCACAGAGAGCAGAACTAAATATATGGAAACTTCTTTTCCTTAACCTTCTCTTTGACCAGGTTCATTTTCCAAAATGCTTTTGTCTTTTAGAATTATCCATCAAAGGCTGTAATTGAAGACATTTGAGCCTTTGTATTTTGACTACAGTGTCGAATAGTCATCCTGACTGATCCCTTCACTCATACACCTAGTTTAAGCATTTATATAGTATTTGGATAATAATGTTTAGTAATAGATGCAGTTATATTATTTACAGACACAACCAGTAACCTAGAAATGTGCTCACATTGAAAACTATTGGAAAAAAAAACAACTATTTGAGTTTGCAACAGCTGTAAAGGCCCAGTTTTCACCCTAAAATGGTTTTATCAGTGATTTTGTTGCTGGAAGTGTCTTAAATCTTTAGTACTTTCTGGAAGAATGCAAACTACATTCTTATGATCTTGTTTTTGTAAATATTGTAGTTTTGCAACCTCATCACAAGCAATAAGATTTGTGAACAATGTGACACCTGGTCAGCCTGAAGGTATGGAGTTCTGTATTCTCCAAAGTCCTTCTCACAGAGAGAAATCTAGTATCAGTGTTCATTTTTGTCTAGTCATGTGCCAGACATGGCTTTTTTCTTTCTTGTCATAATGAAGCCTTTATTTGTCTAAGTAACATCTAAATACCAAGAAGCAAATCAAAAAGTGTGTTATAATCAAGGTGTAAAATGACCCAGACTAGACTCAGCCAGCTGGAAGTTAAGGACTGAAGCTCTGTTTACAGCTTAGCACAATTTACAAGCAGAGATATACACAATAGACAGGAATATTTACAGAAATAGACAAGTTAAAGGTAATACAGAAACACAACACCCCTCCCAGAAATCAGAGACCCCAGGAGGGGCTTCCAACCACCCTTCCACCTTCTCCCCCCCCCTATACCTTACTTCATGGTTTGCCTTATGTGCAAGGTGAATTTGGAGGATCGGCCAGGGGGATTAGAAGGAAAGTGGTTAGTGAGGTTACTTGGCAGAGAGGAGAAGCCAGAAGCTAGGCCGTCCGAGATGCTGTGCCCCAGAGACTGCATTATCTATGTTTTGAGTTATTTTCTTAAACATCTCAGCAAGCCTATGAGTGAAGTAGACATCACCATTGTTTCCTTTTCACAGCCTATAGTATAATTTTTTCTATTAAAATATTCCAATTAGCCTCAAACCAGCACACAAGGAATAACACAGGGGAATTCCACATTTACCAATGTGAGAACTGGTAAAATAGCCTAAGAAATATGTCTCTAATTGTCATTCACCCTTCACCTTTTCTATGACTTCCATGAAACTCCACTTCACTCAGAAAGGGAGGTTTCTGTGCATTAGGTAAATCTTATTTCAAATCCACATATAATTCTCAGTAACATTTCCTAGACTTATTTCTTGTTCCTTCCACCAACAATCACAAAAGCTCATTTACCTTACACAGGATGTAATTAGTAGGTATCGTATTTATTTGACAGCTTTCTCATTTTCTCAATTCTACGTAATTTGACAGGGACCATTACAGATCCGTAACTAGTCTTTCAGGATGACTTTCACAAGGTTAGTTCACTTATTAATTGACCCTTGGTAATGGTAATTTAAGAAGCATATTAATCTCATCTGTCAGTTCTAACACATACTAGATGTATAAAATAATTTGTCTTTTGCAAGGAGCCTTGCAACAGAAATGAAGTGTCTAAATTTTTAATTAATATGCATTTTCTTTTAACAAATGAGACTGGAGTCAAGGAAGACTTCTTTTCAGTGGTGTTCTTTATTCTTTTTCAAAGCTCCTGTATTTTCTTATTTTGAAGATAAACACCATCTCACCAGTCAATAAAGCCTATGATCAAAATAATTTTCTACAAAGGACATCCTAGTATTCTCAATACAGAGCCCTGACACAAAAAAATACATGAAGAAAGCAGCACTTCAGCAGCTCTGTCTTCTTATTACATATACAGATTAAAGGTTTCTGGGATTCAAGGAGGTTTAGTTTGCTAGGGATGCCAAAAGAAAGAGTACTGTTTGGAAATTAAGAAACTTCAACCCATTACAGATGCTTGGAGTTGTCATCTTTTCAAATCTGTTTTTCTAATGCATCATAGGGTAGGCAGAGCCTGCAGTTTGTGTCTGAGTAACAGGTATATCAAGTTCTTAATCTCAAGTACTAGCAAGGACCATCTCTAAGCTTTTCTCCTTTATTTCATTAACCGAATCTCCATATTTTGCTGTTTGTTCCCTTTTATGGTCTACCGTGGTACATTATCTGATGATCAATTGTCTTGTATATTTGACAGGACACTCACATGCCCAAACAACTGTTTTCACTTCTTACCAGGAGCAAAAGTACTCACACACATAAAAAGAACCTAAACAACGATATCTTAAGTGTTTCGTTTCTGATTTGGATAAAGTATGAACCTTTTTATATCAGAAGCAAAATCTACCTCTTAGAAATAGGATGATTGTGAAACTCAGAAGAGATGAAACCCCTATTTAAAAGTTTGAGGTTTTTTTGTTTGGTTCGGTTGGTTGGTTGGTTTGGTTGTTTTTGTTTGCTTTTTTTTTTTCCTGATTGGTTGGGTTTGTGGTTTGTTTTTTTTTAAACTGAATTATTGCTAAGTTGTCAGCATCTTAGCAGTTCTGCTGTAACTGTAGAAAAGCTCTACACATTGGTTTGCAGAAATCCAGGATTGCAAAGTGATGTGCATCTTCAATAAGAGAACAAATAATTACAGTGATGTAATACATGGTATTACTACCCAAGGATCAGGAGCACAGAGACCAGGGTGGGCCAAAAGGAGATCCATGGAGCCAAAATCAGTGATGAGGATCTAACACCAGCACTCCACACCACTTTCACCAGGTTTCTTCTGGTGATAAGCTTAAGCATGAAAGGTGTGCTACCAAGTGTATCTTTCAGTTTGCTTTCATTTAAAAGGACTCCATAGCATGATCCCAAAGTCTACTGCACAATCTGAAGCAAAAACACAATGAAAGAGGACAACTGCAGAATCATTTTAAAGCTTCCTCCCGAGCTGAACTAAAAGCTAGTTGCATAGTTCAAGCAACTTGTCACCTTCAAAATCAATTCAGTTCTAGATAATTCCTGTTGCTGGTCTGGCTTGTTCATATTAAAAGACAAGCTATCTGAACAGCAGGTATGAAGGAAACCTCATACATAAAGTTGTTTGTCCTTCATGGAAATGAAACTCCTATTGAAAACAGTCTGTTATATAGAGGGGACTTAATTTATGCTTCCCTATACAAGCTGAAATGAAAGCGGCCCACAGAAGAATCTAAATATTGAGCTTTATATGTGTGCAAGTTAGAATTCAAGCTTTTAATGTTCACTTTACTTTCCTGTTTTTCAACTTGTCCAGGAGGAAAAAAAAAAATGATTGAACACTTTTTCATATAAAATGTGCATTTGAATATCCATTAACTGACAAAAGAAAAAAAAAAAAGAGAAAGGGAGAGTGAAAAAGCAGATAAAACCCCCATGTAAATCTTTGATGTGAATGGAAGTTTCAAGAAGATGTGGAAGTCAGCATGGAATATACCTGACTAAACGGACTTTTCAATTATGCTCTTTGAAAATGAAGTGGGTATATATTTGGTATGTCTGCAGCCACAGTCCTGTAGGTTGCTTAGTTATAAGTTTACAAATCTGTGAAATCTCTTTCACAAGTTGCAGGGAAAGGCTATTTCAAGGTACCTGTGTAATGAAGAGCTTAAAAACAGTTTCCTCCTTTACTGAAGGATGGGAATGCTATGCATATATGCAGAGATGAAATGTGAATAGGGCAGAGGAAGGGATAAGCAAGAAAAAGGACCAGATTTATAAAAACCCAACCATGACTCTCTAATGAGCCAAGCCAATTTTGTAAACTAAGCTTTAAAATGTAAATTGCCCTCATTCCTTCAGTAAACTGTCAGCACAGAATTTAAATGTGAAAGCCAATATTTCTAAAGAGTGATGACTAAAAATCTCTACTCTCTGTTTTCACATTATTTCACCTTATTGCTACTTATTATTTCTATTATGGTAGTAGTGGGAATGAATCAGCATCCTTACTGGGATGAGCAGCACGTAAGATAAACTACATGGTTAGAGACAGGCCCTGCTCCAATAAGATCAAATTCTAAATATATCCTTGTGACTGCAAGAAAAACATCACATTACTGTTAGGTCAAATTAAAATTCAATCTCAGTACCTATTTTTATGGTAATCTATCAAAACAGATTCTTGCCTGGACACTGTGCCATCATCCAAATTCGGAAGAATGAATGTTAAGCTATTAATATGATCAACAAGTCCTTTGTAAAATTCATGGATAGGTTTTCCTAGATCTTGAAAGATCTTTACTTAGCTATTTCATCATCCACACAGGAAATGCTGCAGCCAAATTGCCCAAAAATGAACCATCCATGTAATAAGAGAGGCAGTCTTATAGCTAATCAGTTATTGAAAGAGATGAGAAGAGATTGGAAGTAGAATCGCTCTGCCGTGGCTCCAGAAAATGAATGCTAGCGCAATGCTCAAAACCTAATGATTACTTCACCTAGAAAAACACCCAACAGATTAGCTATAAATCCACCAGTGGCCAGCCAGCAGGAAAGCAAAACAATAGTTAAAGGCATTGGATGATGGCGGCACAAGAGCAAACAACGAAACACAAGTACGTTTAGACAGACACACAGGAGAAATTTCCAATCGGAGCAATGAGAGTCTGGATGAGGTTTCCACTGGGAATTTGGGAGTACAAAAATCACAGTAAAGATGAAGCTGGATCAACTTATGCAACAAATTGTAATGACATAGATCATAGAATCATAGAATGGTAAGGTTGGAAGGGACCTCAAAGATCATCTAGTTCCAAGCCCCTGCCATAGGCAGGGACACCTCCCACTAGTACAGCTCACTCAAGGCCTCCTCCAACCTGGCCTTGAACACCTCCAGGGAGGGAGGAGCCACAACCTCCCTGGGCAATCTGTGCCAGTGTCTCACCACCCTCACTGATAAGAACTTCCTCCTAACATCCAGTCTAAATCTCCCCTCTGCCAGTTTAAACTCATAGATCATCATGTGCAGGACCCTTTCAGCTCCTTTCCTAAGACTTACAATCCTTCAGGTCCCTTCCAACCTTACCATTCTATGATTCTATGTTCTCACCAAACCCAACTTCCTTGTAAATAATTTTAATGTTTGGAGGTTTTTGGTTTTGCATTTGTTTTTTTTTTTTACTTCTTCCATTTGAAGACAATCCCAACACTATTTTTCAACACATCCTGGCCACTGTGGCCAATGGTTATGACTCCTGCAGTTTTTGCTCTGGATACATTTGCTCTTTTTTTCTGAAATTTATCTTGCTAAGTTTCTGCTCTACTGCTGTGAAGTACTGGAATCTGCAAATGCAAAGCAGTTGTTAAAAGTGATAATTGCAGCTAAAATGCAAATATATTTGATATCTTAAAGAAAATGAATACCCAAGACAACAAGCTGACTACTGTACTCACTGAGAGAAGTAAGAAATCTAATGTGGACTGCAGTAAAGCCAGGATCACCCTGTGCATGCAAGCTAAAAATACTCACTTTGCCGTATTTCGCTCATACCATATGGAATGTAAATATAAAAACTTCATTCCCACTCCAGAGCAATCAGCCTTGACTACAGCCACACCTAACGTTTTTGCACAAACAGATGGCAAGTCTCTTAATATTTCATGGCACTGCCCCTTGTAATTGCAGGGTTTGCACAAATAAACAAAACACTCATTACACAGCAGTTTGCATCTTGCAACAAAATAAATCAGTGGCAACATTTAACACAAGTTTAGTGGATAGAACAGAAGAGCCTGAGGACTAATTTTTTATTTTTTTTTTTTAAAGAATATGCAAGAGACACTGCTTGCAGAATTTCTGTGACTTTTCAATAAATAATGCCTTTGGTGAATATGTTTTTAACATTAAAAATGTATCATTGAATGATAATTACTACTGTAATGACTATAATATAGAATCATAGCATCATAGAATGGTAAGGTTGGAAGGGACCTCAAGGATCATCTACTTCCAACCCCCTGCCATAGGCAGGGACACCTCCCACTAGTACAGCTCACTCAAGGCCTCATCCAGCCTGGCCTTGAACCCCTCCAGGGAGGGAGCAGCCACAACCTCCCTGGGCAACCTGTGCCAGTGTCTCACCACCCTTACTGCAAACAACTTCCTCCTAACACCCAGTCTAAATCTCTCTTCTGTCCGTTTAAACCCATTGCCCCTCACCCTGTCATTACAAGACCGTGTCAATAGTCCCTCCCCAGCCTTCCTGTAGGCCCCCTTCAGAGATTGGAAGGCTACGATAAGGTCTCCTCGAAGCCTTCAATACTTGTTATCACTTGGTAGTTGACTCAATTGTTTAGTGCCCTTGCTTCACTAAGGTTATTCAGTTACAAATGGATTTTGCTATGTAACATTAACCACCACACCAAGTATTATTACCCCATTAGCAAAGATTATTTAAAAAAAAAAAATATTAAAATATCTACAATGAATAAGATAAATGTTTAAGTTTGGCAAAGTAAGCTTAAGCGAAGATAAAGATCTACCCAAACAGTCACAAGTAATTGGCCAGTAAAATAGTAAATTACTTATTGATTCTGCCTTTCAGCTGATTTAAAAGACATTAAACAATTTTCCAATCAAAATCCAATTTTCTGTATTTTTAAGATTTTTACATGAATTGAGCAAATGAAAATCAAGATGAAGAACCACATTCATACCTCCTAGCATTTATTATCTATGGATTAATCTTTCAGTTAAGAGTCTCACATTTAGACTATAGACCCTAAAAGCCAAGAGAAGTTCCCCTTATTCCTTTTGTACTCTTTTATTACCTATTTGCTAATCTGAATTCCATTGAAAACTTGGGAATATGCCTAGTAGAATGCTGAATTTGTCCTTGCCATTAGAACAAGACAGGGCTCTTGAGGTAAGAACTGCAGACTTATCATCTCTGCCATTACCTTTTGGACCTGCAAAAGTCAATTGATCTAAACAGCTATTTCACATCATTTCACATATTTGTTTAGAAAACTCATATGGAAGAACACTATATGACTTGTGTTTAATTTCTTCAAGTTCTCTGCATAAACTTGTGATGTGTACATCTGATCTGTGATGAGTGTCACCGATTTTAAAAGTGTATGTTTAAGCAGTAAGGAACACTTCAGAAGTAGCAGAAGTAGTAAAATCTGGATCTAGTGTAGGAAATTTTACACAGGAGGATCTATACATCTGGGCTGGCTTATGTTTTTTAACGTTTCTTTTCCCACACACTCTTTTCCTTACTAGCCACAGAGTGAAAAATAGGAGTCCACAAAAAGGGCACTTTCTGACAAATGGCAAACTATCTTTAAAGTTCTTTGGTAGCACTCAAAGCTATTGTTGCAATATGACACATGCACACATTTTCTTTCAGAGTGAAAGTAAGTATCTCTCTCTAAAGAAAAGTGTGAGTAATTACTTCTTGAGGTTCTATTCATAAAAAACATCTGGTTTATAGTCAGGTCACATTTATTCCACATTTGAGTTTTGTGTAATCCATGTTGATTTATTCTGTTCACTAAGAGGGGAAAATTGTGGGTTTTTTTTCCTAGCAAAGACCAGTATTTAGCTGGGGTTAGGTGAGTGTTCCTTCACTCTTCTAAGTAACAAAAATTACTGAGGGAAATTTGGCATTGGAATACCTCTGTTTCCTCTTTGAGCTACCTGATAATCAATGCACTACGGTTCACAAGCACATGTGCATATTTCACCCCATTCAATGGCTCATCTAGGGAGCTACTGAGCTCTTGTTGCTAAGAAACAGTACTCAGTTATATTTGCAATATATATTATGAAAAGGTGCTGCTTTTCCTTGTAAAATAAATATGTTGCCAGATTGACAGCCATGGAAACAGGCTGAGTGGTGTGTATTGTTTCTTTCAGTGCCTTACAATAGAGCTGACCCTGCTACCTGATTACAGCACGGAGAAATGGGAAATGCCTGTTTAGCTGCTGTCAGTGTGCTCAGACAGCTAGAAGGTCTGCTATGCCAGCTAGAGTCAGCCTTTGTTCTAAAAGATATTTATTCACATTAAGTTAGCACCTGAAATTTGGAATCCTCATTACCTGAGAAACTATACAACTGATACATGCAGATGATACACATGTATGTATATCTCATGTCTGTCTGCATAAACACACAGAGCTACATGTGATAGCAACAGGATGCACCACTGATGTCCTGGAGCAGACCTATAGCCATGATGTTGATCTCCCTGAAGAAACTTATTTCATCAGGACCGTGGTGTTTCTCCTGAAGTCAAAGAATTTAAATGCTGTGTTCACACTCAAGCAGATCTTTGTGACTTTTATCAGTAAAGGAAGGATGCATAAGGACATGGAACTGTTGGAGTGGGTCCAGAGGAGGGCCACAAAGATGATCAGAGGGCTGCAGCAGCTCACCTATGAGGACAGGCTGAGAGAGTTGGGGCTCTGCAGCCTGGAGAAGACAAGGCTTCAAGGGGACCTTCCAGTATCTGAAGGGGACCTACAGGAAGGCTGGGGAGGTACTATTTACAAGGTCTTGTAATGACAGGACGAGAGGCAATGGGTTTAAACTGGCAGAGGGAAGATTTAGACTGGGTGTTAGGAGGAAGTTGTTTCCAGTGAGGGTGGTGAGACACTGGCATAGGTTGCCCAAGGAGGTTGTGGCTGCTCCCTCCTTGGAGGTGTTCAAGGCCAGGTTGGAGGAGGCCTTGAGTGAGCTGTACTAGTGGGAGGTGTCCCTGCCTATGGCAGGGGGTTGGAACTAGATGATCTTTGAGGTCCCTTCCAACCTTACTATTCTATGATTCTATAACTCCAGATGACTATTAGAGAAAAAGTATGAATTGTTGAAGGACAAACAATTATTTTCTCCTAGATATAAACAAGGAAATAAATGACTACATGATATAATAATTCATAATATCTTAAAGTGCTTTTTCTCACCCTAAGATTAAAGACTATTTTGCATTTTCTGCTTGAAGAATATTATCTTTCACCAACACAATAATACATAAAATACATATTAGGAAGGGTTAATTGATCTGGAAAACACACATAATATGAATCTTTTCTTAACAATGCATTAAATTGCCACTCATTGAAATACAAGTGGAAAAGACAGCCTACTGAGTTCCATTGAATCCCTCTAAAAGGCTTTCTTTTGACAAGAGTATTCATCTTCTTACAGATTATCTCTTCTACCTTAGATATAACAAAAGTTAGGAGTTCAACAATCATAATTTACCATATCGTGGTTGCTTGTATGGTATTTGCATTGATAAGAAGCCTTTTCCAAAGGAAAGTTGTTCAGCATGTTACCTGTAATTAATTCAGGCTGAATTGCCACCCTCCTGAGCTAGTGATGACTTTGGTAATTCAGAAGATCCTTTTATGCTTCATGTGATGGTAGTTGTTGTACACCAAAAGTATTTAACTCATTTTCAGTTCATAGGAAGGTTACTCCACATTATACAGTAACAGTGCAGTAAGGACTATTGAAGTGTTGTATATATTTAGTTGTTTAAATCAGAAACATTCATTGCCACTCTATAATAAAATATATTCTGTGATCCTCTTACTTCAAATAATGGGAAGTAGAATAAATTAATGCTCTGAAGAACGGAGCTGTCTGAGCTCTCCCCTCAACTACTAGACAAGGTACAAATAGGCATTTATGGGGAAGAAGTTGATAAGTAAATGTTATTAATATTGTCAACAATCTTGAACATGACATAAATGCCCTCCCAGGTAGCTGCCATTAGAGTGGGGTGACTCACACGATGATAGAATCAACTTAAAATGATTTCATCTAGAACAACAAAGATAAAATCAAACATTCAAAATCAATGAACTAGATTACAAATAATTTGGTCCTGTTTATACAGGGAGTATCTTATTCAAGGTTAAACATGTATTTTAAATATTTAAGTTAATCAAACATTGACTGCACAGAGATAGATGAATTGGATAGAGAACACTCTTTGACTGCCTGTTGGGCTCACTCCCTGTTAATGTCCCTTTCTTCACATACACACATTACTATGTATTTTTTTCATCAAATTCTTTTGTTTCATTCATAAGTAATGTGATTAGAATTCTGAATTCTTCACCATACAAAGTGTGTATATAACTCTATCCACTTACTCCTCAGTATAGTATGAAATAATGTAAAAAATAGAAGAGTGAAGTCATTGAAATCACTTATGGAAAAATCTCAAAACAGAACTAAAGTCCTGCAGGCAATAGGAACTAAACAATATTGGTTCACTTTCAGTGAGCAAAAAATTACTTTAAATAAAGTAAAATGATCTTAAATGGTGGCATGTTTTTTCTCATTACACAGGACAGAACACAAAGCTGAAATTTCATCCATCTCTGAGCACATTACAATTTAGGGTTTAGCTCACATCATTGCTTACTCTAGGCCACTACCCGGCTACTTAATTCTCCCTTTCAATGACAAAGCCTCCTTTGAGTTAACTGAACAGCTGAAAACCTCAAGGAAAACAATGGCATTATGCTGAGATAGTACTGTAAAGGGAAGGATTTTAAGTAGGGCTTGAATACAGAGAAAGCACAGTGGTACCAAATGTATCCCATGGCCTTCCCTACAGAAGTTCAGACACCATGACTTAAGGGATAAAGATAAAAAAGTAAGGAAATATATAGTACTTCCTGGAACAATTTTGCACTTAAATCATTCCCCATGTTGGTTTTGGTTTTTTGGTTTTTTTCTATTCTTTTTTTGTTTGTTTGTGGGTTTCGTGTGTGTGTGTGACTTTGCTGCCCATCTTCCTGTCTACATGGTTTATAATATGACTGGAATTGATTCCCTACAGTACTAACAGGTCATTTAAACTGTTCTACCCTCTGAATCATTCCCAACAGAGAGATGTGATACCCGAGACAAAATACAAAGTTGATTGACAAAATTCTAATAAGAAAACAGAAACAGAGCTAGGAACATAAAATATATAACATTATAGTTTATCATTTCCACAAAATAATTTTTATCCTTCTTTGGCCCATTATACATAAAAATATGTGAGTGGTGAAATACACATTTTAAATTGTGGTCATTAAGAAGCTTACAATCTCAGAGAAATGCTACAAATTCCTTGTCTCAGCTTTGTGTTGCTATCCAGTCCATCAGGATACACATTTTTGTAATATCAATGACTTAACAGTGTAAACTTTGAGTCCCTTTTCCTAAGGTACAACCACCTCTCCTGAAGTAGGTCAAAGTTTCTTTAACCACTCTTTATTTACATTTAAACCGAATTCCCTTCCAAAGAAAGAAATCAGTGTGTAGCGTCAACAAAGGCTCAGCATGTTAATGAAGTTACTTAATGAGCTTACAACCGCTAGCTTTGGTACAAAGGGTAACACTAGCTGAGATGTATCAGCATACAAACTAAATAAGTGATTTCATATCACAGTATGGTCTGTTTTCTAGATGAAAAAAATATATACATTAAGACAGAAAGAGCTCACCAGGATGTCTAAAACAAAAACACAACAGCAAACAGACCCCAAGATGAAAGAATAAGCTGATTATTGTCAAAGTCTATGTTCTTCCAACCTGCAATGTTATAATCAGAGATTTCAATAAGGGTTGAAACACTGGCACTTCAGCCCCCAAGCAGCTTACAGGCTGCAGGCAAAACAAACATGCTGCCTTAGTGTCAGACTTGCCATCAAAATATTACGCTGTAAAGACAAAACATAAATATTCAGCTGCAGTAGATGCAGGTGATATAAACACAGCAAACAAATGAAAAAGAAAACACAAAAACCCCCAAACCAAACCAAAACACAATAAAGAGTGCAGAGATAACAGTTCTCTTCTGTGAAGATTTGGGAATTTTTTTTTTTTTTTCCTGGAAATGAAAACCAAAACAGAATTTCAATTACCTGAAATCACTTTGTTTACATTAAGACACAGGAACTGTTTTTTGAAGGCTTCGAGGAGACCTTATAGTAGCCTTCCAATCTCTGACGGGGGCCTACAGGAAGGCAGGGGAGGGACTATTGACAAGGTCTTGTAATGACAGGATGAGGGAGAATGGGTTTAAACTGGCAGAGGGGAGATTTAGACTGGATGTTAGGAGGAAGTTCTTTGCAGTGAGGTTGGTGAGACACTGGCACAGGTTGCCCAGGGAGGTTGTGGCTGCTCCCTCCCTGGAGGTGTTCAAGGCCAGGTTGGAGGAGGCCTTGAGTGAGCTGTACTAGTGGGAGGTGTCCCTGCCTATGGCAGTGGGTTGGAACTAGATGATCTTTGAGGTCCCTTCCAACCTTACCATTCTATGATTCTATGATTCTAAGTTTGAAAGAAGGAGGTGAATTAGACATTTGAAGCTTTTTGACACTTGGCTCCAATACATCAATAAGGATGAACTTCCGAAATCAACACCTGAAAACGGTTCTGCAAACTATAGAAAATACCTCCTATTTTCAAAAAGTAAATACACTTCAATCTATCAAGGACATTATGATTTATTTGACCAAGGGGGAAAACCTGGGCCCTAGGAAAAGCTGTAGGATTTTCTTGGAGGCTTTTTACTGGGTAGGGTAGGGCACTGGGGTTTTCTGACCTTGTAAATATTTAACGAACAAGAGAAAAGTCCACTCAGATCAATTGCTGCCTATTTCTATTGCAAGACTCCCTGAGGACATTTTTTCTTAGCCCATCTGGACGAAAACTAAGGCTCTTTGATCCCAGAAAATATTTAATTTTTCAATAAATTCTAACACATAGAATCAGAAGACAGCAATATTTTAACTTTGTTAGTGTTGAGAAATAATGTTGCCATCACCTGGGTTTACTCAATTGATCAGCATAGTGAGAAACTGCTGCAAAGGCTTTTTGCTAGTGGTAGAAGTGTCTAAGAACCAAGGATTAGCATTTTCTTTGGGCAGTTATAGAATGAAGGAAAAAGACTGTCCACCAGCTACAACACAAACCAGTGCAAACACCTTTTGTACAATCCTTTCTATACTAAAAAGGACTTGTGATTGGAAGTTGTATTCTTCAGTGCCTTTCACCAGATCCATCAATTACACCATTCCGCTGTGTGGATATAAGAACCACTGCCAGGTTTGCCATGACTACAAAACACAACATAATGGATGGGGTGGTGAAGCACTGGAGCAGGCTTCCCAGAGAGGTTGTGGAGCCTCTTCTGGAGACTTTCAAAACCCATTTGGACACCTTGCTTTGCAGCCTGCTCTAGATGAACCTGCTTTAGAAGGTAAGTTGAACCAGATGTCCCTTCCAGCCCCTACCACTCTGTGATTCTGTATGCTCTAAAGAATTCATTCATCTCTCCTTTATTGCTTCTGCTGTAAGACCACAGGCAAACAAAGCATCTAAATTCAATTTGAGTATTAATATTGGCATTGTTAAATATTTTATAAAGGACCTGGAATAGATTGGACAAGAAAGGAGGAGAAAAAACAAAACAAAACCAAACAAAAAAACCCCAATCCAAATCAATTTCAAAATGACAATTTTGTTTTCATGCTGCTATGTATTTCTTCTGAGTGAATAATAATACACAAGATTGTAAGGAGAGGTTTACTGTGGCTGAGTCTACAACTAAATGAGAATATAAAAAGCAGACAAATAAGATAAAAAAGACTGTTTCCCAAGCCACGGGATCCTGTGATGGTTGGCTGCCACAGCAGGAGCCACTCTGTGTTACTGAGACTATTAGTCTCTCTTACAATCTGAGACACAAATGATCCATAGAGAATTCATTGTCTTTCTACCCAATTGAAAAAGAAGTTACTACAATAGAGAAACAAACCCAAAGCAAAGTCCAAATTAAACATGTCAAAGTTTTTCTGTTAAAGTTTCAGAGAAAGGAATGTAGGGCTCAGGCAATTGAAAAGCATCAGGATTTCATGGAGTTCCAAAGTGTGATGAGAGGGAAAATTTCACTACCTGGCAGAAGCAGATGGTAAAACATGGGAACTTCCTCTTAGCAGCTGCTTTTTACCCCACACAGCTTCATCAGATGTGAGCCCAGAAACTACCTTATGCTCTCAAAGTTCAGTTAAGATCTTCTCATACGGGATTTACTGGCAGCTTAGATATTACTTCAAGCTTGTTGTAAACCACCTGGTTTAGTCTTAACATCAAAGAACTGGGGATTTCATTTATGAAAGTTTTAAAAGTTCTTCAGAGCCCATAGCAGCTCAGTATATTTCATATCCCATCTGCTTTCGTTGTTGTTTCCTCCTCACAAGAAACCCTTCTCATAACAATCACACCAGGGCACAAGCTGAAGTTGGGAAATGCACTAAATTAGTACTCTGGAAAACACAGAAGTGAGGATCATGCTCTCACCTATTTCACAGTAAAAGCCCAAGAGAATTAAACTTGTACATTTTCTTAATTTTCCTACAAAAGTATAGAATTGCTCTATAACCATTAAAATTGAAAAGTACTGATCAAGTAGTTCTGAGGGTGAGGGAAGAAAGAGCAAAAAGAAGTAACTGTTAATGCAAGCACTTTGCAATAGCAGGATTCCACTTCAAGCACTATCAAGTATTTCTGCTTTTTCATTATTAAAAGCAGAATAGTGTATTTCATGATGTTATTTCTTATTTTATGGGTTTTTTTTTTATTTTTGGTGGCCCATTATGCCATCTTTTTAACATCTGCTTCCATTTATACCACTGCACAAAGCCATCTTCATATTCTACGACACTGTAATGAATGAAAAAGTAGGAAACACTTTGCTTTACTTAATAAGAGGTCTTTTCTTCTCAAGAGCACTCAGAACCTCTGGGCATGCCTTTCTTCCCAGTCAGATTTCTTTTTATTTTTCTGGAAATGGTTTGCTAAAGATGTGCATTTCCTTTAATGATTTATTGTTTAAGACAAAGCTGAACCAAATTTTAAAGCAGAGGAAGAAATCCTAGGACACACACTATCCTGTAACTGTCCTGCTTTTTACCTTTAATATTTGAAGCATTTTTTTACCCCTTATGTATATAAATAAAATTATTAATAATTAATCCCTGTCCAAAATACTGGATGCTAAGTTGCACTTTATACTCGGTCTTGGTATAATTTCAAATCTGCAGACTTTAGAGCATCAGTAGAATTCCTCTATTATCATTTTCCTTAGGTCTCCCACAGGCTTCATTATGTGATCACAATATTTTCATTTCAGTAGCCTCGATTGGGTTTCACCACTGCTGCTCTTAACACAAGATACCTGCAGCATTAATTTTACTGCCACTAACAGAAATTTTTGTTTTCTTGGGTGCTTTTTTTCTGTAGGCTCTAACTAAAGGTCACCTTGAGTTCCTAAAGTATAATTCTTCAAATCCCCAACAACTGTAAAACATTTCACCTTCAACTGTTTATTAGACTTTAACTAAAAGCTATCAGACACATCATATATTCAAAGAAACCAGAAGTGGCCTTCTCAAGGGATGGTTTACATGGTAGACTTAATGGAAGTTAGTCATTCTCCACACACCCAGTACACAATTTTAAATACATGGAGAGTCACAGAGTATGAATTAGACTGAGCTTTAAACAAAGCCTAATGCAGATGGAGTGAAAATGAGCCTCTCATTTTCAAACTAGGCTTTTAAAATTGTATCTATTAACATACAGACACCAACTCACTCTACTGAGGTCAATTGTTTCATTATCTCACATGTTGGATTCAGCTTCATCCACAGATTTGAAGTGAGCTGCCCTACTGTTTCTTTGAATTGAACACAAAGAAAATACTTGGAAGGTGACAAGGACAAAAGTTTTATTTTATTGGATGAACCTATTACCAAGTAAAATGTCTCTAAACACAAACAAGCCAACCCAAACCAACCTGGATCGGGTTGTGATTAAAAAGACTTCGATACAAATCTACTTGCCACCCGCTGTGTTTAGTTTTAGTAGTCAGAGAAGGAGAACTACCTCGTACTTTTTGAAAGAAGACAGCATTTCCACCTTGATCTTCATTGACTTATTTGGGTGAAAGGACTTCTCAGCTCCAGGAAAATCTCCAAATATACTTATGATCAGGGTAGGAGGCTCTGTTGCTTACTTTAGATTATTGCCCTGCTGTGTAATAGTGTTTAAAAAACCAGCAGAATAACTTACTGGTGTTTATTGAAAATGAAAACTGATGCCATGCTAATTAATGTCCAGAGAGAAAAGTTTGCTTTAGCAAAAGGAGTAATAAAAATACTTCAGAAGACAAAATTCCATTAGGCAGCTGGAATGCCAGTTCTCTTCACTGGAATTAAGTGACTGCACTGTTAACAAAACATTCTGCCTTTTCCAGACTATTTATCTTTACAGAATAAATTACTACATGCCTACTAAGAACAAAAATTTTCAGCGATGTGAAAACAATCACAGTGCATTTCCCAAGTGCCAATATGGGGCACAGTAATTGAAAGTACCATTTAAATAACAATAATATGGATATGAAGCATGTAGCTGAAGTTTATAACAATGTGATGTGCTCTATACCATTAACTTTTAATTAACTCCAATTTTGCCACAATTAAACTCAATTAAAGCAGAATGTCTGACATTGCAATTAACTGTATATAAACACCCCAGTTGGTGTCACATTGAATTAATGTCTCCTGATGGTGGACTCTCTTTCCAAGGATAATGGATTCACCACCATCAGACTGTTAATTGGACCTGGCACCTCATGTGTTGCATGTATTGGAGATATAGCACCAGAACTTACTTTCCTGAAAAACTGCTTCTCACAGCTACACAGATTCCAAATGCATTCTCAACAGCTACACAGACTTCAAATGCATTCTCACAGCTACACAGACTTCAAATGCATTCTCGCAGCTAACACAGACTTCAAATGCAACTAGCCAAATTCTTTAGTGCACTGCATATTCTGTAATCATCCCCATATAGAAAATCTCTTAAAAATTTGAATAGCTCATTTTTTTATGTTCAAAATTATACATTCGCTTCTACATTCTCTTGCTCATTGTCGTGGGTTTATAACAACAATGAAAGTTATTATGCAGAAAAAAAAATAAAGAAGTTATAATATATGTTGAAAAACAAATATCTACTAGTGGGCACCACATTTAATGCAATAAATAATCTCTTGTTAGCAGAGTTTATTTTTAATAATCAATTTCTTCTGTTATTTTTCATATTAGGACCTCAATCCTATCTCAGGAACAGTCCAACTGAAGTAATTGTGTTTTGACTTAATAAATTACAGTCTGAGTGCAAAGTAGTTAGAAAATAATTAGTCTTAGTTGAGTATCACTTTTTTTTACCCCAAAGACAGATATTAAGATGACAACATACCTATTCCTTGCCAACCTCACCAAGGCTGAGCAAAACATACATGACTTAAACCACTGGGCATTAGTCATAGACTCAGCCAGCACAATAAGTGTACTAGTGCCCATCTTTAAGCACCAGATCTGTGAGATTAAGGTGGCAGTATGGGTTTGAAAAAACAGGATGTATCTAGCACCTTTAAGAAAATTTAAGTTATTGAAATTTAAATTTTTTATTAAATTTAAATGTATTTCAATCTTTTGAGTTCCCTAACCAATGCTAGAAAGAAAATAGAACCCAAACTAACAACACAGACAAATGAAACATAATTACTGGCTTCACATCAAGGGAAAATATGAGCATTTACTTCCTTGAAGAGTTAACTCTAAAAAAAATGCAGAAAAAAAAATTACAGTCATATAGAACACAGAAACTTGGAAGATAATCTACTGCAGCTTTTATAGAGATAATTCTTGTTTTAAGAGATTATTAGTACTTAAAAATCTAGCAGTAAGTGGCATTAATAGGCAGAAGAGTTACTTAAATATTAAGTGCTTAGAGGGTTTTGTATTTTGAAAATGATACCTCTCAGCTCCAATTTTAAAGAACCTCTGGCTTCCTTTTCTACCATCCTAATTCCCTGATTTCATCCCTGTTTAGCATGGGGCAAATAGCTTGTGCAGAAGCTGGGAAATTCTTCATGCTACTCACGTAGGACAAGTTTTGTGTTAGGAAAAGGAAAATGTTTTCATTAATAAGAAGTCTAACTTAAATGATGCTCATAAGCTTCATATGTATGTCTGCCTGTTCTTTGTGAGAAGGCAAAAAAAAAATGACCTGATGGATATGACCTATCATAATTATATGCTTCTCAAAAGTTTTCGGATTTGGAGCAGAATACATAATTGGTTCAAATCATACCTTTTACACTTGTCCTAAAATACCATGATTTATGGTGTTGAATAGCAAAAATTAAAACTGAGTAGCTAACATCACCACATTAGCTCCTCACGTAATCTGAATATTATCAGCAGGAGAAAAGTATCCTTCAGTGCAGGTGCAGCTTTGAGTCACTACTGATGCTATACAAGCCATAGCATATATTGAATCACTAAAACTACTTCTTTGGGGATTAGAGCATGTTCATGGTGTCTGTAGGGTAAGGTGATTAAAATGTGCATATTTTGCAAGAACTGCTGAGATCAAAAGGTCAGGTTCTGTGGTCATTTCCAATGACACTGGACAAGCAACGTACAGACAGAAAAGGATAAATGATGGAGATAGATAAGTGATGAAAATGCATTCAGAAAGATTCATGAGTGTTCTAATAAAGCCCAGAATGGGAAGGAAGGAAGGAAGAGGGAATCTCATAACAGAGTAACAAAATACTGTCAGTGTTATGAATAAATATGCTCATAAAATTCTTAACATTTTATCTGCCATTGGGGAAAGTTCTGTTTAAGCCTCAAATGCAGAAATGTGTGCCTGAAGTATGGCCTGAGACTGCCACAGCAAAGCTCATATTGATACACTCTGAATACTAATTACCATTGGATATAAATGTCCATACTCTCGTTTGAAACACTTTGAGCAGAATCTATTGGAAAAAAAAAAAGCCATTATAAGCTACTGATGGCATTTATTGGTAATTACTTTTACTGAATCACATCTTCAGTATGTTAAAAAAAAATCAATGGAATTTCCCCTGTAAGTTCAAAAACTATAAAAAATAGATCATTGCTTTTTCTGCTTTCTAACTGCTACTATTCTAAGAGTTTGATTCACAAACAAAAAAAATTAGTTATTGAAAACTGGTTTATACACAGTACAAACCTTTGTCTAATGTCTGTAATCAGACAGCTTTACTTTGGGGAAATGACTTGAAGACTTTCTAAGAGATACAATTTTGCCTTTAATTGCAATTTTAATTCGGAATGCAACTAATCGATGCACCTATCCCACTCACTAGAATTTAGGAAACAACTTGCTCTTCATACTTCAGCCTGGGTATGTGAGACAAGAATTGGTATGGGAAATTATTTGTACACCTGCATCTTCCAGTTCAAAGCATGTGGTAGAACCAATAAGAACAGCTTCGATTGAAGCTACCAATAAAGAAATGGAGTAAAATTATAGAATCATAGAATGGTAAGGTTGGAAGGGACCTCAAGGATCATCTACTTCCAACCTCCTGTCATAGGCAGGGACACCTCCCACTAGTAAATTAATGCATTTCCTATAAATTAATGCACTAAATTAAATGCATGTCCTCAAACACCTCAATTCCTTTAAAGCATTCACTTTAATAAATGCATTATACCAGTTGCAAATAGGCTTAAGATATTGGTACCATTAGATGACTTAGTATCTTAATATCGAATGTTAATTTTGCAGTTCAAAACTTGACAGAATGTTGTGTGTTTTTCAAATTGCTATGAAAGGTTAGTCTCCTGCAGTTAGTCTCCTGCTTTTGCACTGCCACATCATCCTATACTCTGCTCTCGTCAGACCCCACCTGAAGTACTGTGTACAGTTCTCTACAGTTCTGGAGCCCCCAGCATAGGAGGGACATGGAACTGTTGGAGCGGGTCCAGAGGAGGCCATGAAGATGCTCAGAGGGCTGCAACAGCTCTGCTATGAGGACAGGCTGAGAGAGTTGGGGCTCTGCAGCCTGCAGAAGAGAAGGCTTCCAGGAGACCTTAGAGTAGCCTTCCAGTATCTGAAGAGGGCCTACAGAAAGGCTGGGGAGGGACTATTGATAAGGTCTTGTAATGACAGGACAAGGGGCAATGGGTTTAAACTGGCAGAGGGGAGGTTTAGACTGGATGTTAGGAGGAAGTTGTTTGCAGTGAGGGTGGTGAGACACTGGCACAGGTTGCCCAGGGAGGTTGTGGCTGCTCCCTCCCTGGAGGTGTTCAAGGCCAGGTTGGACAAGGCCTTGAGTGACCTGTTCTAGTGGGAGGTGTCCCTGCCTATGGCAGGGGGTTGGAACTAGATGATCCTTGAGGTCCCTTCCAACCTTACCATTCTATAATCCTATGATTCTATGTTCTCCAAAGCTGAATGACAAATAAATTACATGTTTGGAGGATCAGTTTGTTGGCTCTTAAAGCTCATAAACATAGCAGATTGTGCTTTAATTTGCTAATTTCACATACAGCAGATCCATGATTCGGTAAGGTCTGTGTCATCAGATATGCCCTGCAGAGCATAGGGATTTTCAAATCACAAAGTTTTGGACTTAGAAACATGTTAGGCCTGGTAAGTACCAAAATTGCTGGTTTTTTCTCCAAGTCTTTACTGGAAGCTTCTGACTGAGACAAAAATTGCATCCCTCTCTGAGGAAACGCTCCAGTTTCTGGGAACAAGTCCTTCAGACCTGTGACTCCAAAGTGTTGAGTGAAACTTAGCCTCTCTGTGTGTACAGTAGGGGATAATTGTTGCACTGATCATGGGGAAACTAGACACATATAAAATGGCTAGTCAGTAGGGTGTTCTGCTATGGCAAATGTTTTCTTTCCTCTTTAGAGAGGAAAATATAAAAACAGTAGAGTCACATAGCGTTCAGGGAACAGATCTTATTTTTAGAACAATTTCTTTACTCCATTTTTCTCCTCTCCACCAGATTTCCCCAGCAGCAAGGGAAAATGGAAGCTTTTTTTACAAATTGCTTTAGATAGCAAGAAAAATTGGTAGTTTAGGACTGCAATGATTTCCCTCCCTCTCAGTAATTTCTAAGTAGTAAATTATAATCCTGTTATTTATTAAATCTTCTAAACTAGAAATATAGCAGCAGTATGCTGGTTTATTTGTTCCCATCCACAAATAAACTCTGTAACCTGTATTCATATCACCTGTGCATTACATACACATAATACCCTTCAGAAATACATACATTAACAGAGCCTTAAATAGGTAACAGGTATTTTCATTGTATTGCATTCAAATATCTGAATTACCATTATATACAATAACAATGAAGAATAACATCAGAGAAGAGGTTGGGAAGAATTCCATGAAGATGAGCTATCTTTACTTTACAAATCCATCTGCCAGCTGCATAGTAGGGTACATTATATAACATGTGCTAATCACAAACTCTAGAAGAAATCATAATCAGTATTTCCCCAAGGCTTTCATGCATAGAACTGCTTCAGATAAATGTTTGCTGTCTCCATACCACCTTCTCATGGAGCAAAACTAGGAGTGAGTAGATTTAGATTGGATGTTAGGAAGAAGTTCTTCACCATGAAGGTGACAAGACACTGAAACAGGTTGCCCAGGGAGGTGGTGGAAGCCCCATCCCTGGAGGTCTTCAAGGCCAGGCTGGATGTGGCTCTGAGCAACCTGATCTAGTGTGAAGTGTCCATGGCAGAGGGGTTGGAACTAGATGACCCTTGAGGTCCCTTCCAGTCCTGACAATTCTATGATTCTCCAATATTTTATCCATGTGCTTTCCCACTCAAAAGCCTTTGGTCTCTACCGGATTGTTTTATTATCCTTTACATTTTAGCATTAGACTTCAGGTGATATCAAAGCAGAACATTTATCAGGCTGTGCTCCTGCTGCCAGCAACCTGAAGTATTTAGACAAAATGTTTTGAATCTGATAGGAAAATATCCTGATGGCATCATTTCTAAAGGATTAGGATTGCAGTTAATGTGTATCTATCCTCACAAACTCTTAGTCTCCATGTGCACAATGAGTTTTACTGGTAGCTACTGAGACCTGTTCTCTAAAGAAAAATTACAATCAAAGTCTTTCCAAAAAAATTTAAAAAAAAGGTGTGAGATTAAACATATGGTGTTTTACATGAACTGATGTAAACAAATTATCTGTTAGGAAATCTTAAACTAAAGTCACATCTCTTGTTAATGAGCTACTCAAAAGTAAAAAAATAAATCAAGATGTTCATGTAAATATAGATTCTTTTTAAGGAATATATCTAATGAAAAAATAATTAGTAATGACCCGAGTAAACCAGGACAAATACAGCAAGACTTTTATCTCTTATATGCTAGGAAAATGCCAAGCAAAATTTCCAGAATATTAGAAGTCTCTTCACATAATGCTCTCCAAATGTTTCCAACTGTAGGCCCCCACACTTCTCTCACTGCCTTACTGTTATGAAATGAAACCAATCTAAGGAAGGAAAAGTGTGAATATGGAAGAATCATTTATTGCCATGAATTTTTTCACCACAAAAGACTAATAAAGGGGAAAAAAGAGATTCTCCCAGCCCTGCTTGCAATGTGTTGACAACTCTTGCATTTTTAGGACTTTCATTAGTTAGCAGTTCCATCTCTGGAGTCCTGTCATAGTTTGATTTTAAATAAATACATAGCTGCCAAATAGATCTTGGAAGTTCAGATGTTGTAGATTTAAAAAAAAAAAAAAAAAAGCCCAGAAGCCAGATGAAAAGGAACTCAATGCATCACTCAAGCTCTCATGCAAGTTTTAAGGCTCTGACATATTTTAAATTCTTGGGACAGGTAACATTTCAGATGGTGAGAGCAAGATGCCTAAGGCTCAGCACGACTGAAGTCTCCACAAATAACTGAGAAATGCTGTAATTAAGAAATAATGACAGTGCAGTGGCGATTTCATGCTGCTAAGCATGGCAACAGGATTGCCATTTGACTGCAACAGAAGTGAGATTGGAGTAGAATAGATGAAGTAGCTGTGTATAAATGTGCTAAGGTCTACAATATGATACACTTTGATATATGCACTGGCACACACTTTTGGGCGTATTTGTAGGTATTTAATCAAGGTATAGGAGAAAAGCAACTTGCACACATGCACGCTGAAGTGCTGCTGTATTATTTTAAAGTGGATTTGTATATGAATTAGCCTTGTATTTTTTGATGAGTAAATGTTATCAGCCAGAACTCTACTCACAAAACATGTATTCTCTTACATTTGATTCCTTGTAAACACCAGAATTAATCTGTGATACAAGAGGGAAAAGGATTCTATTTATGCTCGCACAGCATCAATTTGTTAACTTAGATCTAGTTACAGGGCAAAATGGTGCTGCTCACTGTACCCACACAGGAACAGTTAATTGCCATCAATGTGGTAACAGAGAGACAGCTGATATATTTCAGGGTGGGGGAAGATGACCCATAAACTCTTTTAATTTCACTTTTACAGATCAAAATATAAAATTTTACTATCACCCACCCACAACCGGTCATCTCTCTCATCTGTGGGCCTGAGAAACAGATGAATCCTACAGTGGACTAAAAATAGAGCAGTCAAAAAGCTTTGAAGATGGCACAGGCAAGTGGATCAAGGGCTTCAAACACTCTAGCAATTTTTTTTTCCCCCTAACTTCTATACAGCAGACAGAAATTTTTAGTGTCTTTTCACTAATGGTGACTGCATGACCTATTCTGGCATTTTTTTCCTCAGCCTCTTACAGACATGGAAAAAATACATAACAATTAGCATGTCATAATAGGAGCCACGTGGAACAATTACATACATAAAATACATAACAATTAATATGTCATAATAGGAGCCACGTGAAACAATTATATCATATTAGGGCTCCTAAAAATTGCTGCAAGAAAGAGGAGGTGCAGGAAGTTGGAACCTGGAACAGGTTGCGCCCAGGGAGGTTGTGGCTGCTCCCTCCCTGGAGGTGTTCAAGGCCAGGTTGAATGAGGCCTTGAGTAACCTGTACTAGTGGGAGGTGTCCCTGCCTATGGCAGGGGGTTGGAACTAGATGATCCTTGAGGTCATCTAGTTGGAACCTTACCATTCTATGATTCTATGATTCTATAAGTTTAGATTTTTGAAGGTAACTTGACTGCACATTCAGCTGGACCATGCTATTCAAATGATGGGATTTGTTGTAGTCTAATTCCCTCTAATGATTTCAGAAACATGCACAAAGGAACAAACTCCACAAACCAAATCATTGAAGTGTGCTTATTTCTTAATTTCTGACAAATTATTTTCACATATTTTGCCAAAATGCTGCACCACTCCACCTTAATTAACACTTACCTCTGCAGAAAATTTACACACCTCTTTCAGTGTTTTTGTCAAAGAGACATGCAGTTTTAAAATTATGGCCCATTATTCTATGGCAATTTTACAGAGACCAAGAATTAAAATTACCATTCCAAAATCACAAAACTAATTATTATATCAGATGTTCTATTATACAGCTCCCTTTTTGAGGCTGGACACTTTTGAGCAGAGCACGATTCCAGTGGTGCCTGAATGAAACATTAGAATTATTTTTAATAAACCAAGTGCTAGGAATTTCCAGCCAACAATATGCTTCTTAAATTGATATGCATAATTTGATGGATAAGATATACAGTCTAAAACCCATTAAAATAGGCAAAAAGCTCATTTTTCCACTGAAATTTCTTAACATGAGATATTAAGTACCCAAGCTGTTTCATTAAAACTGAAGAAAAGGCAGGGTCATGGAGTAAGTAATCCAAAGTCAAGGATTTCCTGAACACAGTTTTCTAAAGGAATTTACTCCTGAACAGAGCAGATTAGAATGGTGTGCTGGTTTGAGGCTAATTGGGATATTTTACTGAGAGAAATTAAATCCTTAGCTGTGATAAGAAAGAAAAAACAACAGTAACCTCTATCACTCATTCTTCTGCTGAGAAACACAACTAGTCAAAATATAGCTAAGACACTTCTCACACACTTCTGAGTTCTTAGTTGTTCTGCTCCTTCACTCTGGCAGTCTGTGGTTGCTTCTACCTTAACTTTAATCTGACCAAACAAACAAACAAACAAAACCAAACAAAAACCCAAACCCCCAAGCCCCAACAAATCAACAACCAACCACAAAACCAAAATTAGTCATTTGTTATTATCCCTGTGAACTCCAACTTTCCTTTATTTCTTATCACTGTGCAAATTTCCTTCCTTCTCTTCAAGGAGAAAATACTAATTTTGCCTGATGTTTAGAGCCTGGCTTATGTTTAAAATGGAAATCCAAGCCCACTACCTTGTCTTGACGGTTATAGGTTATAAACAAACCTTTGCTGGTTTTTCCCTTTAATAAAACTTCACTCTGTTCCTCCAACAAATGACATGACAGTGCTGTTGAGCAGCAGGGATGTCAAAGCCATGCAAGCAGTTAGATCTAAGAATAAAGTATTTGCCCTCCAACAAAACTAACTGTTGGCTTTTGTGTGCTTTCCACAGAAATGATATGAGGATGCTAGTGGCTTCTAAAACGAATCACAGTACCCTGCTGATATCTCATAACATTAAGATCTACAGCGTATATTGAATAGGCTATTTACAGTAAAAATGAACAAGATATGGTAAATTATAGAGTTTATATAAAATAGAGATCTTGTTCCCCCAAGACAAAATGGGAGAATATACATAAAAATAACATGAATTTTAGCTTCATTTCCTGACAGATTTTCTTTTTATCCCATAAACCAACCTTGGGTGAAAAAGAGCTATTTCCAGTAGCTGGAAATGCCATTTGTATCCCAGCTTGCAAGCAATTATTTAAATCTTCCTTTTAAGAAATGTGATTCGGTGTAAAATAGACAGTGTCAAATATTTGATTTATGCACACAGTTATGGTGACCACCTTAGTTTTGACCTTGGTAAACAATCAATGCCAACAAGTTCCCCATGAACTCTGGAGTGTGTCCAAACAGATCTCACTGAAAGATCTAAGACTTGTGCTTCTGTGGGTTTGTTCCTGTTGTTGCATTTCTACTTACAGGTTTAAGGCAATATCTGATAATACTTAGTTTTGATATTTCATAATGTCAGTGTAAAAAAGAAAAACAAACCAAAATATCTTTTAGCAACAAATATCTCTTTTTCTCCGGTTTATGGCATCCTAGAAAATAACTTCTATGTCCAAAAATCAATTTGTTACAGAAGAACAGGAAGCAAAGATTTTTTTACTATTCCATCACTCTCAGTTTTTAGGTGAAAAGTGGAGGGTTTTTTAGGTTGACAGATTAATTTACTTTGCCCTTTCCTCACACAAGTAAAAGCAGTGCTACGTCATGGACAATCATGTCAGAAACAAAGTTCAGTACCAAGCCAGTGTTGTTAGAAGATGGAACAAATTGCCAAAAGATTCAGAGTCCTCTGCAGCTTAATGCTATTTTATGAACAGAATGCTTTATTGGAGACTACAGACACCAGCAGTAGCTTGTTAATGAGAGACAAAAAGACATATAGAGCCTCATCTCAAGAACCTTAAATTCATCCAAGTTATCTCAGCCAGGCTATGTTGAGATTCAGGATCAGGGTATGATAAATCATCCTGAAAAGGATGTGGCTGCAATAAAGTGGACTTACAGAAGAGACAAATTTGTTCTTCTGTACAGGATAAATTACAGCTGTTCAGTTCTAGGGTTTTGTTACAATAACACTTTCAGAATCTGCAAAAATGCATTCAAGTGCCTAGAATTTTTTCTCACAAAATACTCCTTGGCACCTGACTCAACCAGTTTTCCTCATGATGCTGAAACTTGGACATAGAAATAGACCATTAGGAAAGCAGCATCACCCTGAATGCTGGGATCAGGCACTGAAACAACAGTCTCACACAAGCTAGACTGAAGCACAAGAGATATGGTTGCTGACGATTGGTCTGAATTCTTCAGCCTGTTCTCTGGCTACTTGAGAGAGTTGGGGCTCTTCAGCCTGGAGAAGAGAAGGCTTCCAGGAGACCTTAGAGTAGCCTTCCAGCATCTGAAGGGGGCCTACAGGAAGGCTGGGGAGGGACTATTGACAAGGTCTTGTAGTGACAAGACAAGGGGCAATGGGTTTAAACTGTCAGAGGGGAGATTTAGACTGGATGTTAGGAGGAAGTTGTTTGCAGTGAGGGTGGTGAGACACTGGCACAGGTTGCCCAGGGAGGTTGTGGCTGCTCCCTCCCAGGTTGGATGAGGCCTTGAGTGACCTGTACTAGTGGGAGGTGTCTCTGCCTGTGGCAGGGAGTTGGAACTAGATGATCCTTGAGGTCCCTTCCAACCTTACCATTCTATGATTCTGTACTTCCAACATACAGAAAGAGAGCAAAGCAGAGCAAATACTCTTAATTTGTTTTTCACTCTTTTTAACATATTTTCTAATTCTCTCAGTCTGCCACTACCAGTTGCAAAGCATCCTTTCACAGAAGCGTGATCTGTCATTATAAAAAAAAAAAAAAAGCTGAAAGCTGATTTCACACCTCTGCTTGTTAAGTATTTTCTAAAGCAAATAAAGCTCTTCACTTAAAAAATAATTAAACTAACTCTTCATTAACAGTTCAAATTGCATAGGTAAATTTGGTCACAGCTCTAATTTGCTCACTGTCATTGAATAGTTTTATCAAGCTTCTTCATTTCATGCTTGCAAAGGATCACTTTCTGATTATTTTTCTTCCCTACATATAGACTTGGCAAACAGTTATTTAAAAACCCACCAACAATGGCATCATCCTTTAAAATCTTGATGCTCAATTGAAAGCCTCCTCTTGACTGGTTGGTACTTTGCCACTGATGCTTAAGAAGTTACAGAACTGGATTTTAGTGCTGCAGGGATCCCATGCAGTGTTAAGTGATGGGAAACAAGTTTATACACCTTCAGGCTTTGTCCTGTACCCAAGGGATAACTAACCAAAATCTCATGCATTTACTATAAAAAGCTACTGGAATATTGTTCCAATTTCTTCTGAGCCTACCTAACTTTGGGTAAAGAACAAAATATATTTCTTCAGCTCAGCAATCTTTGTTGTCTTGGTCACGGCAATCAATATACACAACTCTCCCTCTAGATTGGACTCAGTAAATCACCCCTAGGAAACACTCATCTCAGACACAACTCTCATGCAATGAATGGACTGTCCCAAAGAGACTGACAGGCCCTGATGCTCAGACAGATTTGGGTTTTTTCCCTCTAATTTAAACTATTTTCTTGTTTTCAATACAAAAGAAAATAAAAATAAATAGTAGAAGGAGGAAATTGACTCCGGCAATCAACAACCTGGGTAGAGTTCAGTACTCCTTTAATTTAATCATATTTCTTTTGTAATGAACTCACAGAAAAATTCCTTTGGGTTTTGCAATACTCCTCCAAGAGAAAGAGAGCACCCAACAGCAGAATCTCAGGCATTCAATTATGTTTTTAATTGGTCAAACATTCTTAGCAAATTTAAAACATTTTGAGGTGCATAGATGGTAAAATCTGCCAGGTTCTGTGAAATACCATGATCATCAAAGCTCTATTTTGTGCCTTATTAACATTTTCTTCATTCTCATCCCTTGAATATATATGCACCAAATGTAGGAAATAAATTGGTGCTCATGCACAGCAGCCCTCTGTGTAGATGGAAGGATTTTATCTTTTTATCCCTGTCCCACTACTGACAATATACATGGGAGTATGATGGCTTGCAAAGAACCTCTTTGGGTTTTTTTTCTACAGTGATCTATTCTTCCTTTCTTTGTCCTTCACTATGAAATTTTCTTTCAGGACATCAATACTGAGCAGGGGCAAGCTCAAATGAAAACAGATCCCAAAACACTTTTAAGGGAAATTTAAGGGTCTTCAAGGTAATTATTCTTTTGATACACTGAGAAAATTAGGGAGAAAATCCTGCTGCCTGGCTGACACCTTGATACATCTTTATTTGAAAACAACGGACTGAATTCAAAGACAAAGTAATCAAGTTGAGGGTTCTCCTACAGAACTTTTCAGCTGTTTTGCACAACAGGATGCCAGTGAGCACGCTGAGCAGAGCACTCTATAACAGGTTAGAAAGCACTACAGCCTATTAGGATATACATTCACACTGCTCTGGATAATCCACTACACTGCAGTATTTGTATATAACTTGCATTGCTTCAAAAACGATGCTCTAGGGAAATCGTTTGGGTTTAATTTAAGTGTATGCTACACCAGATCAGATAGGAGGGCAATTTGTGGTTTGATGCATTAGGTTGAAAAGACTACTATGATCTTCCAGTAAAAACATATTCAAGGTTCATATTGAATACTTAAAGGTGGAAAGGCAGAGATAAAGTAAGAAACAGGTGGTAAATGAAGACAAGGAACAGTATTAAAAAGAGAAATGGCAATGTTTTTCTTTTAAGAAGGACATCAGTAACTACCACAAATCCTATGTGCGAGTGCTTAACATACATTTCACCGTAGGCTCGAATGACAAATAGATGTTTAAGTGTTGAAAACCAACATATGGTAAATTTTAGCAGTGCTGTGTGAGCAAGTAGGACTAGTCATCTAACTGGCAAGCTCCTTCAGAGGAGGAAAGGAACAGCACTGAGCTGCTCACTACGCAGCAAAAGAGCAAAGAGGTCACGGCTTGCAATCTGAACTGTCATCAGAGCCTGGCCACACCATGGGCTGGAGTAGTGCATTGTCACTGCTGTGAGAGGATACAGTCCCCTTTACTGCAGCATAAGTGGCAATATGTAAATATACCAATCATCTGCCATTTGGAATTTTGCTGCCCATCTCTGTTGAAGTGGTCAGACACAAATTATCTGGCTGCACATTTCAAGTGCTAGAGAGAAAACATTAACTGACAAATCCTGTTTACGCTACACATTTCAGGACATTGTGGTGCAGTTACTTTGCAGATTTTAGAGGTCATTAATTAGAATTTCAATGAGGAGAAACATAACATTTATTGACCAGGAAAGGAATCTTTAGTAAAATCTTTGTAGGAGACATACATCCGACAGAGATATAGCTGCTAACATTTTCATATTAACAGGACCTTCTTTATCTCTATTAAAATATATCCATTACTGGAAATGGAGTTGGATAGTATGTTCCATTGACAGCTTGACAATAAAAGAGAAAAAGGATAACCACTTAGTACCTTTGTGCCAACTTCCTGAAAAGATCTCCTTCTGTCCAAACACGTTTTTGTATTCACAAATCAAATGCATACACAATGTTCAGGCAGTATTGCTACTGAAGATAAATGACAGAAATTGCACGCAGAAAGCAGAGGAGAGTTTCGATTGCATGTAAAAATAAACACTTTTACCATTTCCAAAGGACAAATGCTGCTTCTGGAAATTTTGTAGGACAGTAGCTGCAACTGAACCTTTCAAAAGCAAATACACACTTAAAAAGTAGATATTATCAACAGAAAGGCAGAGATCCTTTGCTATGAGTACTCACCTCGTAATTGGCAATTGCTTCTCGATCAAGGGTTCGGGTCACAGAGACATCTCCTGTGATCTCATTGATTTTAAAGATTCCCCTTGGGTCTTGGTCTACTCCCTTACCAGAGAGTCGAAACTTTGCTCCCTCTGCCCCCTCACTGCTGATGACCTGCATGGCAGAAAACAAGAAGTTAAAAGATACTATAAGAACTTTGAAAATCATTCTAAAACTGCATAGGCCATTTTGATCTTTTACCTAATGTCAAGGTGTATTTCCTGCCAGTAATGTAGAACTGTAAAATATGGTGCATGATAATATACAATTATAAATATAGTTTCGATCATTCAGAAACCACTGTGCAATTCTTGTATTAAACCCTGGAAAACCTCCTTTACTCTCCTCTTGTCAGACCCCATCTGGAGTATTGTGTACAGTTCTGGAGCCCCCAGCACAGGAAGGACATGGACTGTTGGAGTGGGTCCAGAGGAGGCCACAAAGATGATCAGAGGGCTGGAGCAGCTCTGCTATGAGGACAGGCTACAAGAGTTGGGGCTCTGCAGCCTGGAGAAGAGAAGGCTTCCAGGAGACCTTAGAGTAGCCTTCCAGTATCTGAGACTTGGGCCTACAGGAAGGCTGGGGAGGGACTATTGACAAGGTCTTGTAATGACAGGACAAGGGGCAATGGGTTTAAACTGGCAGAAGGGAGAGATTGAAACTGGATGTTAGGAGGAAGTTCTTCCCAGTCAGGGTGGTGAGACACTGGCACAGGTTGCCCAGGGAGGTTGTGGCTGCTCCCTCCCTGAAGGTGTTCAAGGCCAGGTTGGAGGAGGCCTTGAGTGAGCTGTACTAGTGGGAGGTGTCCCTGCCTGTGTCAAGGGGTTGGAACTGGATGATCCTTGAGGTCTCTTCCAACCTTACCGTTCTATGATTCTATGATTCTATAAAAGCCACTCATGTCCTTAGCCAGTTGCTATTTTATCTCAACCATATTTGATTTCACTGTTGCTAGTTTTTATTTCTCAGTTGCTGCTGTATTTGATGTCTAAAATTTGACATTTTATTTAATTCTATTTCTCCAGTCAAATTGATAAAAGAGTTACAAAGGGGGAAAAAATAAAACAAAACAAACAAACAAAAAAGAAAACAGCAAAAAGAGAGAGAGAAATAGTGAAGACATATTCCATAAAACACTTACTTCACAATCAACCAACCTCTAAAATGCCAGACAGCTATCACACCTTAGTTTCCAATTAGTCAGTCATTTTTCATTAATCATCATAAAGTGATTACAAAGCAGATTGCTTTCCGGTTGTTTGTTTTGTTCCCCTATTCCCTTCTACACTCCTCCCTTCCCAGGATTTTAAACCAAGAGAAAATGCTCCAAACAAAAATATCTGGGTGTCCTGCCCAGAACTCTGTCACACATTGGAATTCCTTCACTTTCCAAATTGGCATGTATAAATATATATATATACACACATGTGAGTACAGAAACTCCTTGTTATTATCACTACTTTATTCCCCATATGAAAAAAAAAATCCATAAAAATCCAATTTTAAGGCTGTCTCACATTAGTGACAGCAGCATATGTAAACTTGCAGAGCTACAGAGTGTTTGTTATAAGCTACAAGCTTTGCAAATTTGTATTTGTACAGCAGAATCTAGAAGGATTATAAATTAATCTTGCCCTTTAAGGCTGACAATCTTGCCAAGCCATTCCTTCCCTCCGCCATTCGTGTTCTTTTGTTTCTAGCAGTTTTATATTGTTAATATTTCCAGAGAAACATTAAGTCAAATATTTATATGCAGGTCTGAATTACAGCTCAAGATGAGGAAGAGGAAAAGTGGCCTTAGAAATCTGGATCTGCTCCCATTTTGAGATAATAAACATGCAGGGTGTTTAATAATGTCCCTGAGGAAGTACATGTTTATTGCCCTATTGCTGTGTGTTCAGCAATGCTGGTTTGCAGATTACTGGCACTGAGATTTTGACTAAACTCCATAATCATTATTCCTTTATTTTAATTAGGAAAAAAGTTATGAAATAGGAAATCAGCATTTTCAGAGATAAAGTTTCAATTCTCAAACCCTTTGGGGAAGGGAGAGATTTCAAAGTAAAAAAAAAATATTTCGCTGTTTGGTTTGGGTTTTTTTTTCCCATCCAAGTCAGAAACACTAATGGATGAAATTTTCTTCTTGTGTATTTTTGAATGCCACACCAAAACAGAGGCAGACAATGCTGCAGGTGACAAAAGGGCAAAGCAACTTTGTAACTTCAGGTTTTCTGATGAAACTCAACCTTAATGATATCCATTTAAAAGTTACCTGCTGTTCAGTTCATTTTTTGACCAATCTCTGGTATTTTTTTTACATCAAGGCTGGAAATGTGTTTTTCTTAACACAAAGCTATGCTTGCAAGTTTTTAGTGTCATGACCATTGCTCCCTTTTATAGGGAAAAAGATGAACTGATCATCTTGTGCTCTGATATCTGAGACTTATTACAATCCAAGTGCACCTTCCCATCCAATACAAAAACAGTTCTTTAAAAGGGTTGTAGTCAGCCACAGGCCAGCACAGAACTCTAATTCAGCCGTGTCTACACAACAGCCATTTCCACCAGAACCATCACAGAGTAATCGAATCACAGAATGGCAGGGGTTGGAAGAGACCTCTGGAGAATCATCTAGTCTAGCCCCCTCTGCTAACACAGGATCAGGCTGCACAGGAATGTGTCCAGGCAAGTTTTTAGTGTTGCCAGAGGAGATTCCACAACCTCTCTGGGCAGCCTGTTCCAGTAATCCATCACTCTCAAAGACATTTTTCCTTAAGTCCAAGTAAGACCTCCTGTGTTCTAGTTTGAACCCACTGCCCCTTGTCCTGCTACTGACCATCACTGAAAGTAGCCCTGCTTAGAAGTTATGACAGATTTTAGATGTTTAGATGTAGGGTAATACCCTAGTTGTAACAAGGCATAGAAAGCAAGCAAAAGAATTCCTGATAGTCATATACAGAGCTTTCTCCACACTAGACAGAGAGGCAGGAATGTACAAACCACACTGGAGGGGAAATTTCCCCTCAACTTCAAACCTCGAATTTGATGGCAAGACTTCCCAATGTGGGACCTGAAACATTTGTGCTCCTTGGAGCTATGACACACAGATGCCATATCTCATCCACCCTGTTTCTGCAACCCATTCTTTGTCACACAATGTATAGGAGCAACAGAGTTACTGGTGTCAATGACTGGAGATGTCCATTCAGCTTCTTCAAAGCTTCAGGAAGTCAAAGCTCTCAGGGTGCAAGCACGTGCAGAGCCTTCTCTCCTATCTATTTATCCACCTATGCATCTAGTAATTGCACTGCAACTTATGCTTGATATAGCAATAAGCGTCCCCGGATAGAGATGCTCTGTGTACCTCTGCATTATTTGTTTAAGAGCAACGGTAGTTACAGGATGTGATTCTTTAAAGTGTTTCGTCAGCCACAAGAGGGAGCTGCATGCTCCCAGGAATGTAAGGCAGAACGCTCCATCTCCTAATTAAGCTGCCTGTGTAATGGCTGCGTAGTTCAAAGAAAGTGCATTCCCCAGTTCACACTAAGCTCGGCACAATGAAAAGTTTAATAAAAATCAAGCTTAATTTGCCATATGGTTTGGTGCTTCAAGAAGAGCAAGGAAGAAAGAACGGGAGGGTCGTCTGACATCTCCTCTGGCAAGACTGCTATTGTCAGTGCTGCCGTAAACTCAGCACTCTTCATAGGAACATTTCCTAGCTTGCAAAGTATTTACACAATGACTTCAGCAATTTAATGGTTGAAATAAAAAAAAAAAAAACAAGGCCAGGCTATTTCTGCTGGAATGTTTACTTGGAGATGTTACTTTTGAGTTTTTAAAATATGTAAATTACTTTCCTAGTTACTACTACCTGAAGCCCAGATAGAAACACTTCTTTCTGCCCAGTTAAGGTAGCACAGACTCAAGCATCACCTACTGAGAATAGGGATAAGCCAGGCAGACTTTAGCTGGCCTCTCACTTTCTACCTATTGCATTTTCCCTTGTTCAGAGCTCACAGGTCAGAAGAGCCTTGGCATTGCCTGGGCAGACAGCACAGACAAAACAGACACCAGCTCAGCATTCCACAGTAGACTCTTAAAGACTTTTTCCTCACCAAGGCTCCAAAGGACAATATTAGATGTAGACTTGCAGATTACTCACTTCCCCACACCTGATAACACTCTCCCATGTCAAGAGTACAGCAGAGAATAGCTGCACTGAAACCTGAAATGACCCCTGCCAGCCTTGCAGGACCACATCTCCAGCATCCCAGACAGACAAACCAGGACTTTTTAAAAGTATTTTTGCAAAAGACAGAGTCTGTACTATTCTGCTCAACTGAAAGACACTTTCAAGAAAACAGAATGTGACTTAGCTGACAGGATCTGCTTTTTGCTGAACCATGGCCAAAACATATTTACCAAATGCTGTTTTTCAGCTGACATTATGTATCCCTTCCAGCTAAACTCATTTCAGCAATGTGATTCCCCTGTTGTTACGGGTTTATCACTAAAGTAAATCAGAGTGCTCTCAAGAGATGAAGAGAAATAGAAATACAAAAAGCCACACTACCCCCAGAGAGAGACTTTATGGTTCTGCAACCCCACCAAATATGTCCTTAACAGCACCATCATTCTTTACTAGTTTCATTCTTTAATTCTCTGCCTCAACTACTTCCATCGTTCTTAGCTCTTGACAAGAACTGAATTAGAGATGCATCAGATTAGTTTCTTTTTATTAATTAGGAAAAAAATCCCACCCTCAGAGAGAAATATTTGGTTTGTACCCCAATAGTTTTCATCTCAGAGCATTAGAAAGTCTCTCTCAAGTTTTATTTCATTTTTTTAGGACATTGTTTTTGTTGTTTCCCCTTTTCCCTAGCCCCCTGGGAAGCAAATGTATCCATGGAATACTTAGAGGTGAGGTGTTTTTTTCCTTTAATCACCATGCTCCACAAGAGCAAAACAATGGTTTAGGCTCATTGTTTAGATATGACATAAATATTTAAGCAGACATTTCCTGTCCTGCCATACTGAAAATGACTCTCTGCAGTCAGAGGCTCCATCTGCTCTGTACCAAACCAAACAATCTTTTGACCAAAACAAACATAAAATATTCCCATCATTATTCAAAAGCTCTAACCAACAGAAACTGCCCCATGGCTATAAGCTAAATATACAAAAATTGTGGCTAAAGAGCAAGTTATCGGAAGGGAGTCTACAGAAAGGCTGGGGAGGGGCTATTGACAAGGTCTTGTAATGACAAGACAAGGGGCAATGGGTTTAAACTGGCAGATGGGAGATTTAGACTGAATGTTAGGAGGAAGCTCTTTGCAGTGAGGGTGGTGAGACACTGGCACAGGTTGCCCAGGGAGGTTGTGGCTGCTCCCTCCCTGGAGGTGTTCAAGGCCAGGTTGGACGAGGCCTTGAGTGAGCTGTTCTAGTGGGAGGTGTCCCTGCCTATGACAGGGGGTTGGAACTGGATGATCCCTGAGGTCCCTTCCAACCTTACCATTCTATGATTCTATATAATTTGCTGGATTTAATAATTTATTACATCTCTTGGTTCTGATACCTCTCTCTTGATTAGCTAAATACTAGATAAACTAGTTAAGGATGGGAACCAAATTCTGCTCTTTGACATTTTGGTCAAATCTGGCCTTTGTATTCTTCTTTCTGACTTGGGATTTCTTCAGCATTCATTCAATATATAGGTGACAGTATCCAGGTAATTTATTCACATATGTGAATAAAGTGTAACTAATAAGTAATGGAGACAGAACTTGTAAAGCTTCTCTAAGTAATTGTGTCCTCTGTTCGTGACAATTAGGGATAAATTGGGGTTGTTCAAGTAGCATGTGGACCTACACACTATATACAACAGTATATATGCTTGTTAGCACTTCTTTCTTTTGTTTAGAAACATAAACCTTGCTATTAGCTTCATTATACTACCAACCAAAACACATCTGGACAAATGTCCATTCATTATCTTATCCAAAGCAAGTATGAACAAAATTTGAAAAATCCAAGTAAAGAGCAGAACAAAATTTCATCAACTCAGGATGTTTATGCAAGACAAAAATGCAGGCAATATCACAGTCCTAACTTCAAAACATTTCTGGATGAGTTTTCAATCTCCACTCTATGCATGAGGCAAGGTTTTCAGAGCTTTTTAAATCTCCCAGACCTTGTGCTTTCACTACAAAGCTTAAACGATCCAGTCAATCAATCACACAAATTCTAATACTTGTGCTTGCAATGGAACAGCAGTCCAGAAACCACAAGCACAGGATGAAAAGGGCAATGTGACCAGCAACAGGAACTAACAACACTGACTCACCTCCCGTGACAACCAAGGTAAAGGAACAGAAAGACAAGTTGATGAGTTTGGTTTCTTGGGGAACCAGAGCTGGCAGCAACTACAGTTAGTACAGCAGGCATTGCTTTTGTGTCATCTTGCTAGATGCTGTTGACAGTCCCAGTAAGAATATACATATATATTTCCCAGAGAAAGGAAAATATTTATAGGCAACAGATTTTATTTAATCCAGCAAAGAAAGCCAGAATTTGGTTGTTTTAAACTTTAAAAGTCTATTTCCTATTGTCTGGGTTAATGAATNGCCAGGTTGGACGAGGCCTTGAGTGAGCTGTACTAGTGGGAGGTGTCCCTGTCTATGGCAGGGGGTTGGAACTGGATGATCTTTGAGGTCCCTTCCAACCTTACCATTCTATGATTCTATGATTCTCAGAAGCCAGTTTGAAAACATCTGGAAAGTGTCTGAATTTTGCACTTTTGTGTACACACTATAAAGACAGTGGCCACTGCACACAACTACTGTTACTAGATTTGCCATTGCTACTTATTTACATTCTTTTACATTAGTTCTTTTAAGACTTTTATCAATTACAGGAAAAAAAAAAAAAGTTCCTGAAACAGGAAACCACAGGTATTATTACTATGCTGCATGTGTAAACTGAGGTCTTTTTAAGAGCTGTATAAAATTCCTGAAGCATGGAGTACTGGCTGTACTAATACCCTGAATGTGGAAACTCTTATACCAACTGGCAGAGATGTAGCATGGGAATACAGAAAAATTATAAAATCAGGAGTTGAAATTTAATGCATTATGAGAATAGAAGCCATATACCAATATTCTCAAGAGTTTTGGTTTTGGTTTTTTTTTTTTTGTGGGTTTTTTGGTTTTGGGGTTTTTTTTTAGCATCTTTACTATGAGTTTGTCACAGAAAACATTTCAGGAAGTGTAAGATTTAGGAAGAACATTGTGAGAATTAAAGCATGTGGGTTTAGTGTATTTTTGATACATGTTTGCAAGATAGACTGGGGACTGCAAATGGTACAAATGATACTTGCCTAAAGCAATCCAAATGAAACTGCAAGAATGCTCTTATCAGGTTCCATATTCAGACCTTTATGTACATGAAGGAAATGGAACTCATTTTGCTTGAAATGTAGGTGGTATAGTTAAACATTTTGTTACACTGGGGTTTGCTTCCTGTAGAAGTTGCTGTATCAGCTATTATTTTGTTACACCACTGCAAATGCAATGTTTCAGTAGTTACAATAAAACCAACTCTAAATCTGAAATTTGCCAAGGTTAATAAATTCTATAGATATCTATTATTTTTTTTAAATGTAAGAAAATTAAACAATATATTAAAAAAGGTGAAATTATTTCACCAACGGTGCTCATTATTTTAGGTTTGTTTAGAATAATCAACACAAATAGGATATTAGATATTCAGCTGAAGAATCTTCTCAACAAAATGGCTTTTTTCTTATGTGGAAACTATTACAAAACTCAGATCACTTTTGTAGTAGGATGCACAGGTATCCAAATGAAACAAAATTAACTTACTCATTAACACNCCCTTCCAACCTTACCATTCTATGATTCTATGGGCCAGTACTGCACACTGGTGGATCCTCTCAGTCTGCAATTTGTTATCATAGCTGGACACATGCAACAATTTCCTTTGAAGAATCAGTTGCAGCATTGAGCCATGCAGAGTTCATCTACAATTGCACCAAACTCGAGGGATTAACCAATATAAATGGCTAGCAATGAGCGATCGCTCACAGATTGAAGCAATTCAATGAGCACAGCAAGATGTGCATTATCCTTTGTAGCAGGTAATCCCTTAGCTTCCTTTTACTCTTAATTTATGAAGAACAAGAAGATTCATTACAAGTAATTTTCACATCTCCCTTTCCAAAGAAACAGCTGATTTCACACATCCATCTGCAAACTGGGGATTCAGTGCAGAGCAATTCCCTCCTAGTGAGAGCACAGACTTTATAATCACCTTTTTTTTTTTTTTTTGGCAATCTCAAAGGAAAAGGACCTAGAAGAGCAGCTTGTTATCAAGGTGTGGCTATTCGCTGGCTGATTTGGCCTTTCAGTACCCATTTAATCACCATATTTTAATTGCTGCTTAAGTTACTAATTTGCAAGAAACCCTGTCAATTGAAGGAATTTGAGGGCCACTGTCTACTGAGTGACAGCCAGATGGAGTAGCTCAAACTATAGGTAGTCATTAGGAAAAAATCTGTGATTGACAATAGTAAATGAAAAAGAGCTCAAGAGATGCCCTTTAATAAATAAATAAATAAATAGAATTATTTGGATTTATAGAGCTGCATTATTCCAAGTTCATCACTGATCTAAAGTTGCAGAAAAGCAGGAAGATCACTGCAACATTTAACAGTTTCTAATTTCATAAATCCAGGACATAGGACAAAATACATACTGTATATCACCATGCATGTAGATACACCTACAAGGAGTGGAAAGAAGAGAACAGACCCAGTTTTCAGTACCTTTTTCCAGATATTTCACAGCAGTATGTACCCCAATTAAGATCAAAGTCTTCATGTATTTGTCAAGGTCAGTTTGGCAGCATCCAAGACAGCATAAGGTACTCTGATCTAGCACCAAACTGGTAGAAACAGCAGCATCTCAGCTGCATTGTGCCTGGGCTAAAATAATATGCTGCTAAGGTTTAGAGAAGTTTGCCCTAGGTTGCCTGGATTATATAAAAACCCTATTTGCTTCCTCTCTCTGTAGCTACAATTGCTGCCCACGGGACTTAGCTACAAATGTTGTCTTTAGATCCATGCAAGCAGCAAAGAAAGAAATCAAGATCTGGATTAAGTGGGAACTTCCAGCCAGGTAAAGTAATTGGAATAGCAGAGTAAGACAGTGAAGTTGCAGAGCCAACCTGAGGAACTGAAGAGGAGTACTACAGCGAGAAAAATGAAGCTGGGGAGAATGATTCACCTAAAACCACTCTTGAAAATTAAGATTCAGTTTAATTTGAAGAAATATATTGGAAGGTTGTGTCTAATTTTATTTTTCCTTTAACTAGCAACCTCCTGTGTCCTGATTTTTGAAAACATTTTGCAGTTAAAGTGAACCTAAAGCATAACTACTTTATCAAAAGTATTTAAAATTTTTAATTGAAGATACTGAGAGAGAAACATCATGATGAAGGGCATTTTTTAAATGTTGATTCCATTACATGAAGTCAATTTAATACTTCTGGATACTTTAAGAACCTGCTTAGCACCCAATTCCCATTTGTAGCAAACAACCCACAGATCTAATTATAGATTTTCCTCAGTCACTAGTTCCCTAGGAAACAAATCCATGGCTCATGTCTTGTACATGGAAGGTCATAGTAGGAAGATAAATATTTTTCTGTGTATAGAAACTTATCTAGAGGTCACAGGTCTGCATCTCAGCAGATGTTGGTGCTTCTGTCAAGAACAGATGGCAGCTATATTTGACAACTATCTCAGATATTTAAAACTTTAGACATTTTGATCTGATGAAGTGCATAATACTTCTATTAGTAACAATGCTCTATGATGCTTTATGCTGTAAAAAAGGGATTTCAATTTTCATTCCCTAAACTCATCTCAGTTTTTAACAACGGGTTCAGTTTGGTTTCTATCTAAAATGATTAACCATCAGAGGTCAATTCAGAAGAGCTTTAATTAGTTACAATTTGTTAGAAAAGATAGTCAGAATTTTAACTTAAATGCATGAATAGTAAATATAATTTATTGTTTTGATACCGGTCTTTAAAGCTCATAGTGTCACCACAAAACAGAGAAATTCACCTATGTACAACTGCAATAGCCTTAGCAAAAAAAGACAAAACCAAACCAAAACCAAACGCAAACTGTTACTCTACCTCCTTTTTCATTCTAATTCATTGCTGTAAAATAGACAAAATGTAACTCGTTGGAAATTCAGACACATAGAATCACAGAATCATAGAATCAGTTAGAGTTGGAAGTGACCACAAGGATCATCTAGTTCCAACCCCCCTGCCATGGACAGGGGTGAATTAAAATGAATTCAAGGTGGCAAAGGTAAGCTTTATCAGACTTGTCTTCACTGGAAATGGTTTTGCTAGTAATTCCACGATCTGACACTGTCTCTCTCAATACAGCTTCAGATTCCAAGTTTATCCAGACTTGAAGTTGTGAAATAATTTGGGTTTGTTAATGATATCGTCACCAACAGAACATGGTGAGACATGCCCTCAGTATTCTGTTTCAAACTTTTCAATGAATAGTTTGCTCTTTCCTTTTCTTCCCTCTTTGCTCCACCCCTCCTCAAAGATAAAAGTTCAAAATCCAAAGTACATTTCACAAATATTTCCACTTCACAGCTGAAATGTTACCACCAACTTGGATTCACTTTCCCACTCTAAAAAGGTTAGTTTTTAACCTTACTGAATGCTTGACTCTTGCTGGAATTAGAAACGCAATGCACCAAAGTACAGGTTCCAATGTGCAGATATCTTGATAAAGCTGTAATTAGTGACAGTTACATTTGTCACTTAAGAAGCTTTCAGATGACTATATAATTGCGATACCATCTTCTGTGTGTATTGCTTCATGGAATCATGCTGGAAAATTATGGACTCAATCAAAATGAACTTAACTGAAAAGAACACACAATTTCCAAAGCAGTCATTGTCCAAATGCAGAATTCAAACTTGAATTTAAACTTCTAAAAGCTGGGAGTGTGATTGGCCTTCTGGGCTGCAGAGGGCAAATTGCATCCTGGGCTTCAATAGAAGAAGCATGGTCAGCAGGTCAAGAGAGATGATTCTGCCAATCTGCTCTGCTATGATGGGACCTTACCCCTGGAGTTACTCTGTCCAGCTATGGGGCCCCCAACACATGAGAGACATGGACCTGCTGGAGTGGGTCTAGAGGAGCACCACGAAGATGATCAGAGGGCTGGAGCAGCTCTCCTGCGAGGACAGGCTACAAGAGTTGGGGCTCTTCAGCCTGGAGAAGAGAAGGCAGGATACTGCCTTCCAGTATCTGAAGGGGGCCTACAGGAAGGCTGGGGAGGGACTATTGACAAGGTCTTGCAATGACAGGACAAGGGGCAATGGGTTTAAAGTGGCAGAGAGGAGATTTAGACTGGATGTTAGGAGGAAGTTCTTTGCAGTGAGGGTGGTGAGACACTGGCACAGGTTTCCCAGGGAGGTTGTGGCTGCTCCCTCCCTGGAGGGGTTCAAGGCCAAGCTGGATGAGGTCACTACCTGTACTAGTGGGAGGTGTCCCTGCCTATGTCAGGGGGTTGGAAGTAGATGAGGTCCTTGAGGTCCCTTCCAACCTTCCCATTCTGTGATTCTATGCCCTGAATAACTAAATGATTAAGTTTTCAATAGCACATGTGGTACGCTGCTGTCCAGCATGTCCTCCAGGTTACATTATTACTCTCTTCCAGAAGTCAGAATTTAAAGTTATCAAAATTTAATATTCTTTCACTGTGCTACAAAGTTGCAGACTTACATGTTCAGTTAATAACAATACCTGAAACAGCCTTCCAAAACAATACAAACCTGGCCTATGAACAACTCTTACATTTAATAAAATTGGAAGTACAAGACTCTCTAATAGCTTAAAAAACCAAAATGAAGTAAACCAAACAAACAAAAACCAACAAAGAAAGGAAACCATTCTATACTGTGAAAAGCTAATGGGGAGCTATAAAATCTGCTCTAAGGAACCTGTCTCAGTGTTGTGGTCGGCCTAAGCAGGCCAAAATAGGCTTATGCATGTCCTGGCTTGCCCAGGCATGTTCTTCTGCTCTCCCTCATTCTCTTTTGGGGAGAAGCAACCACAGGAAATAAGACAAAAGAATCTGGAGCCACTGAGTCTGAGGATTGTGGCCTGCCCAGACTTGTTTTGGACCCTGTGGTAAACAAGGTACACACGGTTGGAAGGCTACCATAAGGTGTCCTCGAAACCTTCTCTTCTCCAGGCTGAAAAGGCCCAACTCTTGCAGCCTGAATACTAATAATATTGAATGAGACTGAAAAAAAAAAATTACAGCTCAGAAAAATAAGTATTGTCTTTAAGCCTGAACTCTTATATGTCTGAGTCCAATATCTCATTCAAATTCCTCAGCGCTGAACTTTCTACTGCCTTGCTGAGAATGTAGAGGTATCATAGGACATGGAATTATTAGTACACACTACTCAGTTTTATGAAAAAACCCTTAAGCAATTTTGCCAATGGTTATAAAATATATGCTTTAACAATCAGACATAACAGGAACTATTTTTGTGGCATTTAGAGCCATAAAAGAAAACAATAAGTCTAAACCTGAGAAAGGAAAAGTGAAATTCAAAACACAAGTACCTGTGAACAATCTTTAAGGTTATTTTCCTGCATCTCACTTTTCCATTATCTATCTCCCATTACTGCAGTACATTTTTAATTTAGTTTCAGCAAACAGTTTCAGTTTGTCATTACAGGACACACTGTGACCATCTTCAACTCCAAGGTTATTAATCAATAGAAGAATCTCCCTTAACTTCTGTTTGTTCAGTCCCTTGTTGCTTGGGCTGTATTTGTGGCTATAGCTAGTAATAATGTTATGTACTCAAAAAAAGTAACTACACCTTGATGAATCTGACTGCTTCTAATTTTAAACAGAACCAGTCTATCAGGACTAAATGGTAGAATTAATGATGTTTTAAAACCCTTAAAATAAGTAGGTTTAAAACTATTACTAGTAGGTTTAAAACTATTACTAATATGAACATATTAGTAAAAAGCCTATACATATTAACATCAAAAATAGCTGTATGTATTTAAAAACCACAACTGAAGTGTCTTCCAGTATGACTTTTGTTTGATGTGTGTAAAACCAGTAATAAGTTCACAAAGCAGAATCATTGCATGAGTAGATAGAAAAATTGAAGAGTGAAACTCAGACTCTAACATTTCTCTGGATTCTTTGCCATTTATCCCACAGTAGTTTTATTTCTACTCAATGGTTTTCAATAAAACTGTGCTGCACTTTGACATACAACATGTTAAACAGTAAGTGAAGGTGTTTGTAGAGTCCCAGAAAATGGACTGTCTGTTCTTTCCAAGGTACTTGATAAAAATGCAGAAGGTCTTTAGAGTGAACTTTACAAATGGATCAAGTGTAGTCACGAATTTTTGGTAGCTATCATGTAGTTAATGTGGGTTTTTTTACTGGTACTGACCAGGAACCTATTTTACCTCCATGCATACATTTGTACAGAGGTCTTCAACTGTTTGCAGGTTTTATAAGGACTCTCTTAAAAAAAAATCATAGACATGAATGACATATTATTGTCTATTTGCATCAAGATTTCTCAGTGTACTTAATTCTCAACTTGCAAAGTTATATAATTCAATTTTGAAACAATATCAATCACCCAAACTTAATCTACACAGAAAATAGTCAGTGTAGGCTACTGTGATAATTCATTCAAATTTTAGATTTTCTTTCCTCAAAAAAATACAGAAGCTGAGCCATAAAATTTAACTATGCATAACATCTGCATTTTCTGACTCAGCAAGCCAAAAGATGTCTGTGTTCCAAGCAAAGACATCTTTGTTTTAGTCTTTCCTGTAACTGACAGAGATATTTGCATAAATATCCATGCACAAACACACACATGTTCAAACATTGGCATCTATACATTAAGATACAGTTTAATGTATGTATATTAATGTCCTTTCAGGGGTTTCACTTTGGTCTGTGCAAGTCAGGAAGGGAAATAGCAGGTATGAAGTCAAACGCATGCTCAGCATTCACAGTTACTGATAGGGATCCTTGCTTCAGTTCACCACACTAAACCAAACCTCATATCAAAGCTTGCAGTACTGCAAAGTACAAGTGCTCCACTGAGGAATTAAAGCACAAAGAAGTAATAAAGTTCACCTTAGCTTAGTAGTGCTTTTGTGCTGTGGGAAAAGACCCAATTTGTAAGAGAATATACAAATGCTATTAGCTATCTTTTTAATATACTAAGATATAGACTTTAACCCTAGAAATGTTCAAAGCCAGCTTGGATGGGGTTTTGAGTAACCTGGTCCAGCAGGAGTTGTCCGTGCACATGGCAGGGGAAGTGGATGATCTTTTAGACCATTCCAAGTCTATTACAATGACAGAACTAATCAGATATTATCTTAAGTATTCCAATTGCCATTAGTATATAGATGATCTTTTAGACCATTCCAAGTCTATTACAATGACAGAACTAATCAGATATTATCTTAAGTATTCCAATTGCCATTAGTATATAGAGAGTGATAGTTGATCAATTCATGGGCTGATACTACCTAGTAAGTTTAAAACATCTTTTAAAATTAAATATTCCACCTATTGCCTACAATTATTTTATTGTTAAACAATAAAACATCACTTTTTAATTTTTTTCCAAAAGAAAGAAAAAAAAAAAAAAAGCCTTTCTAAACCTCCTAATCAACTTGTGACTAAATCCAGGGTGTTTTTTCCCTGCAGTATTACCTTTTCTAACTGAAAAACGAGGTGATTTCCAGTCACATACAAGTGCTTAGCATAACACTGTTCAATGTCACAAAACACAATTTAAAGCTAATGGTAAGATTTTGTGAAAGTTTAAGCTGTTAAATTATTAAACTGCTACATACATAACTTTGGTTGATAATGGCTATGCATCTCGATGAAGGTAAATGTAGCTATTAATGTAGATAAGAAATCAGTTTAACACTTTCATTGAAATGGAGGAAAATAAAAATAATAGAAAAATAAAGACATTCAAGAAAAAAAAAAACCTATCACACAGAACAAACCACAGCCAAAACCACAAACAAGCAAAACCCAGCAAGCAACCAACAACAACAAACCCCAAAAAACAACAAAACACACACAAAACAAAACCAAAAGAAGAACAAGAATAAAACCAAGAACAAGAATAAAAACAAAACTAAAAACAAGAACAAAACCAAGACCAAAACACAAAAAAATCCCACAAAAACCACAAAACCAAACCAACCAAAACCAACAAAAACAAAACACCAAACAAAAAGAAAAAAACACAAAAAAATCCTGCAAAACCAAAAGTAAAACCCACAAAACAAAAAAAAAAACCAAAACAAGAAAAACAAAATAAAACTCCACACAAGCAAACAAAAACAAAACAAAAAACAAAAACCCAAACAAAACCAACCAAAAACCCCCAAAAAACCAACAACAAAACCAAAACCAACAAAGCCAACAAAACCAAAAACAACAAAGAAAACAACAACAAAACAAAAAACACCAAACAAAAGCAAATCCAAAACCAACAAAACCAAAAAGAAACACAAAACCAAAAAACCAACACAAAACCAAAAAACAAAAGCACCAAAGGAAAACAAACAAAAAACCAAACAACTTGGAATATTTGCCTTTTTCAGGCAAGAAAAGGTCAAAAGTCTGGGCTTATCTAGATTATTGGTGAATCTCATATGAAAATAGGATCAAAATATTTGAAGATTCTCTGAAATAACATGCTGACACTTATAATGATGAAGGCACAAGAGTGCGCTCATCTTCATAAAGAATTCAGCAATATACTTAAAATATGTTTTTTCCTATTCTATTTTACTGATCTAAACCAAATACTTGGAATAATGAAGTGAGTTCTTTTCCACTGGATCAAACTTCGTTATTTAATTTTTACTGAAAATTAAGGCTTCAGGCATATGTTCACCATTCTCAAATAAAAATTTTTTTTTTTAAAAAAAATGGTATTAGCAAGTATTTATTTTTTGGAAATTAGTCAACAACATGTCATAAAGTTAGAAAAAATAATTTTATTTTCTCTGTTAATTTAATTAATAATAAAAAATCACCTTAATATATGTCTCTATGGTTACGCTTTATGTGTCTAGAATACAGGAAGATCTTAAAACAGACCCAGGATTACCAGCTAATATGAAAAGCAGAGAGGATTTTGAAATTGATATTTAGAAAGAACAGTCAGGTGTTTTCAATTACAAATCCTTCAGTTCAGTTTCACAGAATCATTGAAACATCCAGGTTGGAAAAGCCCCTCAGGGTCCAACTTAGAACTCTACTCTACAAGAGTCACCTTAAATCATATCCCTAAGTGCCACATCCAAATGACCCTATCCTGGTAGGGCATAAATCCTGCCAGGCCAGTTTAACCTTTGCTCTCCTCCTCCTGTTGCGAGTCCAGGAGTTGTAGTAGGTTGAGCAAACAGTGGAGCAGCAAAGCCTTGAGGGCTAGGAGCCTAGCACCACACGTCATTCGCTACTGGAATGGGCTGCCCAGGGAGGTGGTGGAGTCACTGTCCCTGGAGGTGTTCAAGGCACGTTTGGACGTGGCACTTGGTGCCATGGTCTAGTCTTGAGGTCTGTGGTAGTGGGTTGGACTTGATGATCTTTGAGGTNTGTCTACCAAAAAATCTGAAGTATCTTAGAGAATTTTCCTGAATTTTTGAATATTAATAAAAAATTACTCACACAGAAATTAATAATCATAATACATAACAGATTATTAATATAATCTCAGACCCTTAAACAAATCCAGGGTTGGTGGCTCCACCACCTTCCTGAGCAGCTCATTCCAGTCCCTGACCACTCTCTTCATGAAAAACTTTTTCCTAATGGCCAATCTAAACTTTCCTAATGTCCAATCTAAACCTACCCAGTCTCAGCTTGAGGCCATTCCCCCTTGTTCTGTCTCCAGTTACCTGAGAGAAGAGCCCAGCAGCAGCCTCTCCACGATGTCCCATCAGTTAGTTGTAGACAGCAATGAGGTCTCCCCTCAGCCTCCTCTTTTCCAAACTACCCATCCCCAGCTCCCTCAGTCTCTCTTCATAAGATTTATTCTCTAGGCCCTTCCCCAGCTTCGTTGCCCTCCTCTGGACCCACTCCAGCACTTCCACATCTCTCTTGTATTGCAGTGCCCAAAACTGAACACAATACTCAAGGTGTGGCCTCACAAAAGTCAAGTACAAGGGAACAATCACTTCCCTACTCCTGCTGGCCACAGCATTTTTAATACAAGCCAGTATGCCATTTGCCTTCTTGGCCACCTGGGCACACTGCTGACTCATATTACGACGCCCAGATCCCTTTCTGGCAGGCAGCTCTCCAGCCACACTGACCCAAGCCAGCAGCATTGCTACAGGCAAAGAAATCAATAGGCAAGAAAACAGATCTCTCCTCAGTTAGGAGTACTTCTCCAGATCCAGCACTTTGGAGTATCTTAGAAATTTTCAGTTGCTAACACAGTACATCAGCCTTAAACTAAATTTAGAGGGCAGTAAATTTAAATGTGACATTATGTTCAGAAATGTAAACCTATGAACCTCTCAATTTATAGGGTTAAGGCTAAGGATATATTTCCATTACAGCCACAGGTCTGAGGAGTGCACTGTCATTTGGCTGCGCTGTTGTCTTTGTCACACCTAACCAAAGGAATTGACTCATCTCACAGCACAGCACAGCTGTCTCCCATACACTGACACAGAGCTGCTGGTGTGCTGTGGTGTTTCATGCATGTCAGGCATATTCTCTGTGATTAAATTCTGTTACCTATCACAGCACTATGTTTTACTGAAATGTGGGTATTAAGTTTTCTCACTCATAACACATGGCATCTCTTTGTCTCTTATTTCCTAGAGAAACGGGAAATATATATGACTAGAAAAGATGTATTTGAGAATTCAGTTGCTACTTTTAACCCTTTCTAGTACCTTGTAGAAGAAGAAGCAGAATTGAAGCCTTAAATCATTCAATTAAAAAGCCCAGCTTCAAATGTACCAAGGACTAATTCTGCAGTTAACAGTTTTACATGAAAGCAGTCTATGTGCCAGCCCAGCATCAAATGTGTGAAAAGCAGTAAGGAACCAAATGAGATGACAGCAGCCCTTTTCTCTAAATGCACTTATTCCAAAAGAAGTCATACTAATGACAAGGGACTACTTTCTGACCCCTCTAAGAGCTACACAGTATCTAGGACCATACAGAACTTCTCCAGAGGCTTTTGGGGGGCCTACTTAGCAAGATGTACTCAATGAAAGACAGAAAGGCTCTACTGGACCACTCTATTTTTCTACCTATTTCAATAATCAGACATTATAATATTTCTTTTTGCAATATAGGAGAGCTGGAGGTTCCTAAATGTTCATAAATGTCAGAAGAAATAACTGTTTAACTCCACTTTCTGACTGGTTTGCACAGTCGTGCTGAAGGAAATGAGGCACCTAAATTCCCCTGAAAATGTGGCCTTACTAACTCAAATCTCATGGCTTTCTGAAATAGCTTTTTATTTCTAGCATTGCCTACAAGCTTTTGAAATGCAGAATGACTCTATAAATAATAAAGCAATATTTGACTACAAATAATGAGTCAGACATTCCTCACCCTTTCTTTACTTTCCAGCTACATTTGCATGATATATATTGTATTTAGAAGAATAAAAGCTTAAACTTGAGATGGTTTGTGGGAATAGAAAACTGCAAAGGAAGTTTTTGTGCAGCCACCCTGAGATCTTTTTACAGTTTGTTCTGTTTGCCAAGAACAGTAAAAATGGTTTGCAATTCAGAAATGAGCTATGCACAGCAAATTAGACAAGGATGGTCTAAGCTGGTCAGCCCCAGGATACAACTGCCCCCATATTCTGCCTTTTAATGGTGACTGATACGGTCCTGTACCAGCACCAGAGCTCAAACCATCAGAAGGGTATCCTTTAGTTTGGCTCCCAAGTCTTGTGCCTGTGTCTAGAGGATCACAATGCTTGAGAGAAATTTTTTTTTTTTCAATCCACCCAGAAAAATGAAATAAAGACAGTAATTATTCCAGGCATTTCCTCCATGTCACCAGCAATTTCACAGAACACCATTATAATCATCTTTAGTTGTTTCTTTTCCATTGTGACAAGTCCTGTTCTTAATTTCTTACCTCTGATTCTCTATGTTTGCCTTCTCTGGAGCTTCTCTAAACCCACTGTATTATTTTTAAAATGGCATAACAAGAACACAAAGTTCAACTTTCTATCTGACATCTGGTACCTGCCAAGGACTGCATTGACTTTTTCAAAGACCAATTCAACAATGGCTCCATAGCAGCTCCTGAATTTCATCTATGATTAATCTGTAGTTATCAACAAACTCAGTCACTTAGAACTGTTAAATTCTTTTGCAACACTATAATCTTTTCACTATTTGTCACTCTATTGAATGATGATCTGCAAACCCTGTCACCTCACTGTCTCATTTTTCAGATAATTTTTTATTGTGTTAAACATCACAAGTTGCTGTAGAGATCCTTCAAAACATCCACTGGTAAGAACCTTCCCTATGAAAATCTATTTCCACATTGATGTCTCAACCTTTTTTAGCCAAAAGAAGGTGTTCCTTCTTAATAGAGAACTCCAAGAATGATTTAGTGATCAGAATTATCTACATCTTTGAATCCTTCATAGATTTCAATAACACTTAGAGATATGCTTTACCTCTAAAAGAGTTGTGTTGGCTGTTCACTTCATGATCATCCAAACATTTATCTGTTTCAGTGACTGTTACAGCTTGGCTTTGACTAATTCACCTGGGATTCAGTGGGCTATAGTTTCTAATTCATTTCAAAGCTTCCTCAGGTGCTTTTTCAAAAAGAGTATGACACCTCTATTCCAGTGCAAGTGAAGCCAATGCCACACTCAGGAACGTAACTATTCTCTGTTTGAGATCTTTTCAAATTTCATCTTTGCTGTTTTATAATATTCATTTTCCTGGTTTGCTCTGCAACCATTTCTTTTGACAGTTCAGTTTGAAATACTCTTCAGATTCCTGTCCCCTTCCTTCACTGAGGAAATCTGCAACGTGACACAGTCCCCCTTGCATGGAACATGCTGTTTAAGAAATACTTGCACAAAATTTACCGGTACTTTGTAATTTACTCTTACAATTCAACAGGACTTCCACTTTTTAAGAGAGATTGGAGATTTTGAAGGACACTCTTACAGTCTTTTTGAAAGCCCAGCAGAAGTAAAAGTCTTCATGTTAACCATTTTTCAGCTATTTGCTTATCGCATAAGTTTATGAAACCTCAAATCTGCTGATGGTAAATTCATGACCGAAACCAGTGACAGGTTCTACTATTAAATTATTTGCAATAAAATAATTTCCCTAGCTCTTCAACACATAGAATCATAGAATGGTAAGGTTGGAAGGAGACCTCAAGGATCATCTAGTTCCAACCTCCTGCCATAGGCAGGGACACCTCCCACTAGTACAGCTCACTCAAGGCCTCCTCCAACCTGGCCTTGAACACCTCCAGGGAGGGAGCAGCCACAACCTCCCTGGGCAACCTGTTCCAGTGCCTCACCACCCTCACTGTAAAGAACTTCTTCCTAACACAGTAACTGCTTGCTTTGAAAGCTACTGCATAAGTATCCACATGGTTTGTTACACAAGCAGCAGAGATTCCTTCCTTGAGATATTAAAGGACAAAAAGAAAAATAATGGCAGCCTAGCTGTATTTTGCCTGCAGTCCTTGATTTAAAAAGCTGGTGGGAAAATGTCAGTCTGTTTTCTGGAAACATGATTAACTCTGACAGTCCAAATAGATTTTATGGAGTTTTTTTAAGAATGTGAAAAAATATAAATATTTCTGCTCTTATCTCTGTTGTAAGTAAACGTTGCACTAAAATATATTATATCTGTCTTCATCTTCCTATAAATTACATAAATATGTATGTGTACATACAAATATATGTGTACACATAAATAATGGTCAGTGATCATGTTCTTAACTTGTTCACGGAATTAAAAGGCTGCTCATGATGGGAAAGACTTCAGCACTCCCCACTAGTGACCTGTACTAGTGGGAGGTGTCCCTGCCTAAGGCAGGGGCTTGGAACTAGATGATCCTTAAGGTCCCTTCCAACCTTACCATTCTATGGTTCTATGATTCTATAATAAAATGTGTCCAAAACTTGTTTTCTTGTGAAGAAGAAAAAGACCTGGAGGATAAAAGGAGAAGCTAGCATATTCAGAGCAGCTGGCAGTGCACTACATCTGTATCTTTTTATCCAAGGCGTTTGAAATCATCACATTTTGGGATATCGTGGGGGGAAAAAAAAAATTAATCAGTTTTCTACTACTTAAAAAGAGTGTCCTTCATCAGTCATCCCCTAAAGGACACAATATGCCTGTTTTTTGAGATTTCTCATTAACAGAAAATTACACTTTTAAAGTAAAGCATTATTGACTGTACCATGATTGCGTTCATTTTTAATTTTTGTGTGTGTGAGAGAGATAATGCATTAAATAATAAATTCTCAAAGATTCTCACAAGAAAATAAATTCATAAATTTCAGTAATGGTGCTATATGACTTTAAAAAAACCCCAATTCCATATATAATAGATTCAATTAATACAAATTAATTTTCATGTTGCACTGACCCTTAGCAAATTCATGTTAGAAAACCCAACAGCACAGTAATAATGGATGAAGTTGATTTATTATGTTTTCCTATTTACACAATTTCTGCATGCTCTGTATTGTTCATTAGTTTTTATTGGTGATAAAATTCATATGGATCCTTATAGGTTTTTTTTCCTTTACATAATTAGCAAGCTCCCCACTGCAGATCTTGGTCTTTTGAATATGCCTGATTTAACTATTATTCTAACCTTACAAGGAACAGCAGCTTCTTCAGTGACATTTAGGGGCTTTTTTGTCATGTAAAAATGAATCTGTGGAGGAAAGGCTATTTATGCTAAACACTGCTTCTTTAGTCTGTTCTCCTAAAAAAATACCACTTAAGTGATTCTGCTTGTCTGAGGCATTTTAAGTCTATTGGCTAGTTGCAATCAAATTTTGGGGGAAAAAAAAAAATCCAAGATACAAAGTTCCTGTAAGTAATAAGAGCAATGAAGAGTGAAAAGAGCTACTCACACCTGCAGAGACAGAAAGGTAGGAGTTGTTTCCATTTGGCACGAGTGTATTCATTGCCCAGTCAGGCTAGCTGTAGCTCCAGGATGTGCACTCTTTTATCCCAGTTTGAAATGCCAGAAAGGAGAAAATAACATCAGTGGTGCTGAGGGCACTGTGGGATGATTTAGGGTTATTGCACTTGAAGGATTACACAGACAAGAAGATCTGGGTTTGTGGCAGGAAACTAATACTTGTAGGAAGCCACTCTCTGTCACTTCACTTGCTCACAAAAATACTTGTAATATATTGCAAATCAAGTTTGAACATGAATTCCTGTTACATTAACATATTTCCTGAATTCAACTGCTCGCCACACTCAGCTACATCCAACACTTTCTCTTTTTTTTGCAATTCTAATAAGTAAAATATATATTAAGACATATGTTATTGGATTATAGGGATCACCTCTACTTTCAATTTCTGGACTTCATTGTTGTACAGATTTATATTATCAAAATCCATTCCCATTGCCAGCAAGTTCAATTGAAAACGTAAGCTTAATAGTTCCATCTGTGCATTGTAGAAAGGAAAAGAAAAACTTCTGAAGCAGTGAAAAAATACTTGTGATATTGAAAAAAGAGATGAATTTGAACCTTAATGAAAATCCTATTTTCCAAATGTACTTTGATAGCTTTCCCTATAAACATAGTGAAATAAATGATAACTTGATATGTACACTATCAGTGTAGTTCATGCTTCCTTCAAGCATCCTCTTTCCCCTCACAATCTCCCAAGAAGGCTGACCTGATCAAAAGTCTTTTCTCACTCTGTTGGGGGCATTTCTGTTAGCTTCAGTGTGCTTAAGTTCAGCCATAATTGTACAAGAACATAGTAAAATGCTTTAGTACTTGCTTACCAGACTGCCACTGTGTGGAAGTGCTGCATGGCGAGGATAGGCTTGCAAAGACTGTAATATCTCAACTCAAACAGCAACTCCAGCTCAACAAAACTGCTGAATGCATGTGCTGGCAGATTTGTGCAAATATTTTAACAGTCATTTCAATTCTTAGATAGAAGTGGTATAAATATTTTTTTCAAGTTATTCACCTGTGTGTAGGTGACTATATCTACCTGTGTTCGAGTGTATATTCACTTATTCCTCAGAAATATATGACATAGAGTAAGACAGCAGGAAAATCAGATATGGAATAACAACAATGCACCTGATACTTGTTGACCCAAGAGCAGATGAAATGGGGAGACTTTTCAATAGAAGCAATATGTACTCACAGCAGCATCTTATAGATTAAAATGGGAGGGAAAGCACATACAAAATCAATAGCATTGACCAAGAAGAGAGTACATGAAAGTCTGGCTATGTGTGTACAAGCCTGTTCACATTTACTGTTACACACCTCTGAGTGTGTGTGTATAAGCAGGGCACAATTCCTGAATGTAAATTCCAGATAAATAAATTCCAATAATCAGTATGACTTCATAAATAGCCTCAGAAAATTTAAAGTATATGATGGTCAAACCTAAAATCAATGCTCTTGATACTTTAATTACAGAACACTGGAAAGCATCTTACCAGCATTATACTCTTTGGGATACAGGAATCCCAAAGAGCAGAGGGAAGTAATCTAGAACAAGGAATATATACACTGAGTGGAAGAGAACTGGTTGGGGAATATTTAAGTAAAACTGGACATACAGAAGTCCACGGTCCCTAATGGGATGCACCCACAAGCACTGAGGGAGCTGGCAGCTGTCATTGCAAGGCCACATCAATAATCTGGTGGACCACAGCAAATGGCAGAAGTGTCCAAAGACTGGAAGGAAGCAAATGTCCTTCCTGTCTTCATAAAGAGAAGGGCAGAGGACTCAGGAAACTCAGACCACAAGAGGTCACTGTGAATCCCCTGGAAGTTTACGGAGCAAATAATCCTGGAAACCAATTCCAGACACATTAATGAAAATAAAACCATCAGAAGCAGTCAGCATGGATTCACCAAGAGGAAGTCAATACTGATCAACTCAGTAAACTTCCATGATGAAGTTACTGGCCTGGCAGACCACAGAAGAGCAACAGATACTGTCTACTTGAACTTTGGCACTATGACCCATAATTGCGTGTGGACTGGATAGGTGTAGACAGCGAAGTAGAGTGAAAACTGGTTGAATGGTTGGACCCAGTGGTTGATAATTAGTGGCACGAAAATCTAGCATCGGGTCACTAGCAGTGTATCCCGGTGTCAATATTGGGTCCACACCTGTTTAACATCATTGCCAATGATCTGGATGATGAGGCAGAGTGTATTCTCAGCAGGTTTACTAATGACAAAATAGTGAGAGTTGTGGCTGATGCAGACTGTTTTCAGCGGTGCAGTATGAAGCAGTGAACACAAACTGAAAGTTCTATGTGAACATCAGGAAATCTTAGTGTAAGAGTGACTAAGCACTTAAACAGGTTGCCCAGAGAGGTCATGAAGCCTTCCACCTTGGAGATACTAAAAAGCCATTTGGACAGAGTTCTGTGCAACTGGCTTTAAATGGCTCTCCTTGAGCAGTGAGGTTAGGCAAGACAAGCTTCAGAAATCCCTTCCGACCTCAACATTCTGTGATTCTGCTTTATAGGCTACACATGACCTAGTCTACTTGTGAATTTCACAAACAGGGTTGCAAACTAAGTGGTAAAGGTGATTAACCAGAAAGGTTTTAAAAATAGAGGGTCTTTTTAGAGGACAGATGGATAATACCAACAGATGTTGCATAAAGGAGAAGGAAAAATATCTATTGAGTTAAACCACAGCCATCATTATAGATATTAGTGTCATATTCCTTCACTTACCCCATTGACCTGTAACTATATATTGCTCAACATTGCAAGAGAAAAAAAATTCAAAAGAAGAATCGACCATGTATGGGGGGGAAAAAAAAAAATCAAGATCCAAACACAGAAAGGTTAAAATTAGTTAGCAATCACTGAAAAGATCCAATAGTTAGTCAGAAGGAAGGAAATTACTATTATGCCCTGAGTGATGTCTCTTTAGTCCACCTTATAGAGGAGCCATATGTAATACATATAATTTGTCCTTCTGGAAATGCTCTGCCAAACTGTCTTTTCTTAATACAACTTTAACGAGCCACAGTGAATAATATCAAATCTGTAGCCAGTCCAGCCTGCAAAATGCCTTTATTAAAATCTTTCATTAATGAAAGTACCGAAGTTGACAGTATGACAGCATTTAGCTTGTAAATTGGCAGGGATAAGTCATTTTTCTTCCTAAAATGTCATTCATTTGGATATTGCTTTATATTACACTATGCACTTGCTAACAACTGATTTTGTGTAATAACAAACCAAAGGAATGATTTGGAATGAAACAGAAAAATGATTGGGTAGAGGAGATACAACACTTAGATAACAGATTGCATCCGAGGCGGCAGGAATCAATTCAGAGCTACCGAATAAAATATCTTCATTGATTTAAAGGAAGCTCTGTGGTCATGTTCTCTCCGTTGAGTTCTGCATTTCACAGATCTAATCTTCTTGATAGTAATATATTAACTCAAAGGACTGGTGCTGTAAATCTGAGTGAGTCTACTGCATTTGTCATACTGCTTCAAGGAAAGTGGTACACTGTAAAGAAGTTTGAAATTCTACAAATGAAGAGTATCAAGCAAACAGAAATCCTGGATCAAAAGATCCCGTTTTAGCAATCTGAGGTTACAGAATTAGGCTGGACATCTTGCTAATATTTCATAAAATCATAGAATGGTAAGGTTGGAGGAGCTGGAGGTGTGCAGCCTGGAAAGAAGGTGGTTCAGGACAGACCTCATTGCTGTTTACAACTACCTGAAAGGAGGCTGTAGCCAGGTGGGGGTCAGTCTCTTCTCCTAGGCAATCAGCAACAGAACAAGGAGGCACAGTCTTAAGTTGTCCTGGGGGAGATATAGGCTGGATGTTAGGAGGAAGTTCTTGACAGAGAGAGTGATTGACATTGGAATGGGCTGCCCAGGGAGGTGGTGGAGTCGCGGCCTCTGGAGGTGTTCAAGAAAAGCCTGGATGGGGCACTTAGTGCCATGGTCTGGTTGATTGGCTAGGGCTGGGTGCTAGGTGGGACTGGATGATCTTGGAGGTCTCTTCTAACCTGGTTGATTCTATGACTCTATTTGCTTTGCATAAATAATTTACTGGCAGAGACAGACTTTGCCTCTACCTTCATCTGCAATACAGTTTAAGATACCAACTTCTGAGATCAGTTAACGCAAACAATGTGACAGTTAAACTGTAGTATACTTTGATGAAGAGCTTTAGAACATACAATCTCTTCTGTTCAATGCTTTCCTTAAGGTCATTAGCGTGATTTGTTATGAAGCAGGAAATTAGGTACTGGATATTTTACTATTGGGCAAAAAAATTAATCCCATCATTACCATAGAGCTGCTTTATCCCCAACAAACTTGTAACCATAGTAACTAGATTAGAAAGTACTCCTCAGATGTTTAAAAATCCTTTTATTCTTATTAACAGCACCAAACAATTAAAAATAATGGCACTTTCTTATTATTTTCCAGTTTTCCAAGGCATCTACTGCTCAAATGCAATTTTTCTGAAAGATCTTAAGTAAACAGGAGCATTTTAACAAGATAACAGATGTGTTCTGCTGGAATTGTTTGTGTGACTATCAATATTTTTCTGTTGAAAAAAAAAATCTTGAAGAGAAATGTTTCAGAAAAAGAGATAAATTTGAAGTGCTTTTTTTTTCACTTAATGGTTTGTTAGGACATCAAATACATATCCTTTAATGAAAATTAATGCATTGTAGTTTAATAATTCATGTACTTGCATTGAAAACCCTGCACTTATAGGAGCGCTCTGCATTTCATTACATTCATTGCTGATGTAGGCTGGAATGTCAGAAGTGTGCCATTCCTTCATGCAAGCCACCAATCAGATCAGATGTTAATCTCTGACATCTCTAACAGTCCATTCAGGTCCAGCTCAGCAGGGCATTACACATTTTCAAGAACAACAGAACAGCAGGAAGCCTCTAGGTGTCTGTTCTTTCAGGATCAGAAGCAGCTTTACTATGCAACTGTGATTGTATATTTATCAAACTTTGTATTCCCTCCTCAGTACTTCTCTTGGAAATTAATTCCTTTTCTCTGGGGAACAGAAACTTTTCTTCTAAACTCATGCCAAAATTTATAGCCATTAGTTATTAAGCCAGTCTATTCCTTTTGCTTAAATCACTACCCTCACTTTGGATCTACAGAAAACACTTTCGTGTGCTAGGCTGAACAAATTGAGCTTATCTATATTTCTGCCAAAATTTACTGTAGTAGTATCAGAACTTGATTTTTCTCTAATCCAAATCTTTATTGTTGGATTAGGAAGAGCTTTATTTATTAAGACTGTCCTTATTGCATAAATGCTATTCATCAGTAGTTATTTGCCCTTATCTGTACATCTTTCAGCCACTCTTTGCTGCTTATATTTGTATATCCTCATCTGTGGATGTGAGCTTTCCTGTGTAGAATCATAGAATGGTAAGGTTGGAAGGNTCATCACCCCAGACCCCAAGGTCCTTTTCCTCAAGGCTGCTCTCAGCCATTCACCACCCAGCCTGGAGTTGTGCTTGGGATTGTGCCTACCCAGGTGCAGGATCTTACACTTGGCCTTGTTGAATTTCATGAGGTTGGCTTGGGCACACCTCTGCAGCCTGTCCAGATCCTTCTGGATGGATCCCTGCCCTCTAGCAAGCCAACTGTGTCACACAGCTTGGTGTCATCTGCAAACATTCTGAGGGTGCACTGATTCCTCTGTCCATGTCACTGACAGAGATGTTAGACAGCACTGGTGCCAGCACTGACCCCTGAGGGATGCCACTTGGCACTGGTCTCAATGGTAGATATATTTTAGTTCTACTTTAATGCTCTCAGATTTTGATGCAAGAAACCAGAAATCTTTGTACCTGAGTAATTCCATCTACTCTCCACCCTGTAGTGCTTTCCAGAAGCTAATCATTCCAACATCTCCCTGATGGCACCACTTTCTCAGTTGTCATTGAAATACTCTTGCCTTTTGGACAAGTCAGCCTGGACTCTTGCTGATGACCATCCACTCTTCTGAGCATACTCTTTGGAACAGTCTGATCATTAGATATTTTTTTTAAATCCAGTGGATTTTTCCTGTAAATCTCAGACCCACTTCTAGTCCCACAGTAAAAAACACATTCTCTTGCTTCTGCATCAGTTTTAGTCATTGATGTGAAGATTCAGACCAAGAATTGAGTTGCAGACCAACTAAGAAGTCAGTAAGGAGTCCCACAGATCTCCCAGGTTGGGAAAGGGTTTCAGATATATCACCTCTGGTTTGTGCATACTCTGTTCTCAGTTAGGATCACCATTATATTCCAGACTCAGATGCTCAGCTTAGCTGGGTCCTTCTATTCACTTCTTTAGTCTCCTCTTTAGACTGTTTCTTGCTCTTCAGATTTTCCACTAGAACAAATGCACTTCTTAATTCAGCTTTTATTCCACTGTTCTTGTTCATTTGTTGTCTTTGATGTGTTCTTCTCTAATATACAGTCCTTTTGTCTAGATTCTCTTCATGTGCCAGTGGATAGTGGCCATTTCTCTTGACAATTCTATCACCTTCTTTTCAAACTTTTACCTGAAGTTTGGCATTTTTCCAGCTGCATCTTTAGTATTAACCACTTCTCTTCTGTATATATGATATATAAATAGCCTCAATCAGATATCCACTCAAAAATAATAAGCTTCCAGCAGCTTTTCCATCCAGTTATTTTCAGTTCTTCAGTTTCTTCCTCTCTTTGTCTTTTTTTTTTTTTTTTTATTGCTGCATTAACAAAGAAGCTGTGTTTTCTCTTATTCACAGCTCAGAGGAGGAAAAAAACCCACCTCCTCAAAGATCTTAAAGATTTCTATCCTGTTTCCTAGCCTACACTGCTTTTACTCTTGAGCTTCTGTTTAGGTCAACCTTTCCATCTAATTGTCATTTAGCAGCTGTCCATCAGCTGTCATCAGAAATGGGGATCATGTACAGTATCTGATATAAATTAACTAAACAAATGCCCTCTCCATCCAAAAGGACAAAACAGACAAACATCAAAAAAAAGAAAAAACAGAGAAAAAAAAAACAACTCCACACAACAAAAACCTTCTTACTGGCCAAAAAAAATGTTTTGCTTTTTCTTCATTTGGCAGTTTGCCACAAAGGCTCCTGTGTAATATTTTTCGTCTTCTGGCCTTCACTGGGCATAAAAAGGTCTGCCAATTTTTACCAGGTCACTTACTGGTTCCATATATCTTGTGTTAACAGTTAAAATATTCAGTGTTATGAAGGACAATTCCCTAAAACCAAAGAATAAGACAATAGATTTGCCATATACGTCCATTAATAAAAGCTATAGGAAATCTTTTCAGTCTGTGTTAAAACACTCGCTTTGTAGGCAACCTTCTCTTCTAATGTCTGGACAAAGAGATGGAACTTCTCTTTCCCATCCCCATAATTACTTCCCTGCACTTTGAGCGCTGCATTAGTGTAAGGATCAAACTGGTAAAGGCACCATCATTCATTCCACAGTTAAAGCCTGTCTGGAGTGTCATCAAAGAGCTGCATAGAACCATCACTTTTATGTTAGCCTTAGAAAACATTTCCACAGCATAGTGGTGAATAACCTATGACCATAATTACAAAATAATCCTGTATCCCACTGTTTTGTACCTCATTTGACTTGATGTGGACAAGTAAACCAGAAAAGTAACATATGGAGAGAGCCTACAAATTGAATATCACATCCCTGTGCTATATCAGCAAGAGTTAAACAAAACACATCAATAATAGTCAACAGTTGTAGCCTGGGCCATCTGGTCACAAAGGCCCATATTACCAAGATTGCAATAAAATGTTTTAATCTCACTATTTTCCTTCAGGAATGAAGGATAAAATGCAAAGGCTTAAATTCTGCTAAAAGGTGAGATTTCTCTACCAGCAAGCACAGCACGTCTATGGTAATTATTTAATCAAGAGGTACCCTAGTGAAGGGTGTGCAAATGGACAGGCAGCAGTTTAATTCCTAAGTGGGTATTCTGGAAAGTCAGTAACCACACAGAGAACAGCCTCTGCACTTGCATTTCCTTGTTAAACTAAATACTAATTTGAATTTTTGTAATTAAAACAATTTTTTTTCATTTGTCCACTGTTATGCCTCCTTGCTGATTTATATTACCAACCCTTAACTAATGAAGTATTCTAAAATCCCCAATTTTTAAAGTGCTATTGTTTTCTAATTGAGATATAAAGAGTAATTAATTGTTCTCCCCCTGCTTTCCTATTTTTGCACATCTGCCCTGCTCCCAGCTAAGTGCTAATAAGCAGTTCAGCTGTGCTGCAATCACTTCCAACCAATGTTGTGCATTTCCAGGCAGCATAGCACGGGTTGGAAACCAAGAGGCAGTCAACACAGATTAATAAACTGCAGTGGCAATTTGCTAAAGCAGGTGAAAGAAAGGGAAAATAGCACACTCAAGGTGCAACTGAAAACACAACTTTTATATGGACATTCAAAGCAGACTACATGATGGTATCAAACAGAATTAGTCATGTCTGAAATGATCACTATGTTGTTTTTTCATATTTCATATGAAGTTTCATATTCCAAATGAAGAGAAAAGGTAACATTACAGTAACAAAGATGAAAGTAAAATAAAATTTGGGGTTATTTTTCACACAGGAAATTAGATGGTTATTCCACACACACGTTATTGTATTGGAGTTCTTTGTTCCTACATTATTTCATTGCTGTGCTTGTTGCTATATCTACATACCATATGAACTGTCCTGCAGTTCAGTCTCACAGAGGTTTGAGAGAAGGTCAGAAAGACACTGCACACAGTGCTGGGCAGATGGAAAGTCACTCTGGTATGAGACAAACTACCCCACTCATCACAGCAAACCTACACAAGTCCTCAGCCCTGGCTGCTGGCAGTTACATGACAAAAATTGATTCCAAATCTGCTTTCCTTTATTCTTCCCTCTCATTTTAAAAACTCCATTATACCATGCAAATTATCTATTCTCTGTATCCTATAGTTCTTCTGAAAAACAATATAGAAAACCCATGACTACCAAATACATCTGCAATGTCCCTTCACAGTGATTACAAGAGAGAAGAGGCAGAAAACTTAAGTTCAAAAGAAATCCACACACATCAGAGGCTGCAATTCATCAGTCTGTGTAGTGTCCTACTGAGGTCTCTGAAGATGAGAGCAAACATATCGTGAAAGGAAATAAATGTGTTTCTCATGNCACTGCTTTTGATGCAGCCCAGCACTCGGTTGCTGTCTGGGCTGTATGTGCACACTGCAGGCTCATGTTGAGCTTTTCATCAACTTTCATCACCCCAGAGCCCCAGGTCCTTTTCCTCAGGGCTGCTCTCAGCCATTCACCACCCAGTCTATATTTGTGCTTGGGATTGTGCCTACCCAGGTGCAGGACCTTACACTTGGCATTGTTGAATTTCATGAGGTTGGCTTGGGCCCACCTCTGCAACCTGTCCAGGTCCCTCTGGATGGATCCCTGCCCTCTAGCAAGTCAACTGTGCCACACAGCTTGGTGTCATCTGCAGACTTGCTGAGGGTGCCCTGATTCTTCTGTCCATATCACTGACAAAGATGTGAAAGAGCACTGGTGCCAGCACTGACCCCTGAGGGACACCACTTGTCACTGGTCTCCAGACCATATTTATACGCTCATAGAAGTGAGCATGTAAATGAATTTTTACAAATTTGTGAAGCTGCATACAAGTTCTCAACAAACATCTAAAGTCAGGTGAGAGAGCTGATCATCTTTTCTACAGCTGACACAAGTGCATGAAATAGGTTTCTAAGGCTTTGGAAATTAGTACAGACTATTTTATTTGAAGACTTCATGGCCTATCTTAGGAAGTTGTGTGACACGTCAAAAAGACATAAAAGAACTGTTTTTATTTTCAGCATTGACTCCTACAATATTTTTAGTTAGAGAACAATAGATTTTCTTCCCTACCATCAGTATGTCTGAGGCTTCAAGCCTTTTTATTTATGCCTTGTTAAGCATTCAGTTGCAAATTACTGCAGTTGACCTAGAATATTTCATTCCTTTATTTTAAATATTTCTAACCTTTTCCTCTCACTTGACATATATATACCCTGTGTTACTACTTGCAATAGACTATGGCCAAAATAGTCATGTCTGGATTCATAAATTAGAACTATACAGAAAAAAAAAAAATATTTCAAGACTTTAAAACTGAAGTCAGTTCAAAGTATTCCAAGCTGTTGCTCATTCCTAGTTGCTGTAATTAAAACATTAGTTGAGGACAGGTATCTCAAAGCTTTTGAAAAGCAGGCTGCCAGATGTTTTCATGTTTCTAGTTTGTACATCAGCAAATGCACTTGTGACCACTGACTAGCATTTCAGGAACAAAACAAATCAAGATGATAAGATGCTAGCAATACATTTAAGCACCAATAGGACCTGATCCATCTCATTTTGCTGAAAGAGTCTCAGTTACCAGGACTTGTATCCTAAACTCCCAATAAAAAGTACTTAATGAAGGCAATTGCAGAGAACAGCTCAGAGACTGCTCCAGATCCAAGAATTTGCTGTTCATGAGAAGCAGAATTGGAAGTGGGCAGGGAGAAATAAATCAACAACAATAAAGAAATGCTACAGATCTGTGTATAAGTAACCTTTTCAACTGTCTTACTGCTTTAGAATTGCACAACAATTTAAAATTGTGCAATTTTAAAGCAGCAAAATTGCACAACAATCAGGTCTTAAAAATTAACTAATTATAATTAATATATTCACCAATGATATTTATTGATCATTAATTCTTGAAACCTGAAATATGAAGGGACAAGTTCAGAAATGGATTTAGTAACTTTAGGACACATTAAAAAAAATACTTTAGAAATGTGTTGGTTTGAGGCTAATTGGAATATTTTAATGGAGAAAATTAGATTATAGGCTGTGAAAAGCAAACAATGGTGATGTCTACTTCACTCATAGGCTTGCTGAGATGTATAAGAACAAGAACACAGACATAGGCAAGACACAGACACAGAGGGTCTCGTTCTCTCTAGCTGCTGGCTTGCTCTGGACCTCTCTGCTAACCTAACTAACCACTTTCCTTCTAACCCTGCTGGCCAATCCTCCAAACTCAGCTTGCACGTAAGGCAAACCCTGGGGTAAGGTAGAGGGTTGGGGAGAAGGTGGAAGGGTGGTTGGGAGCCCCTCCTGGGGACTCTGATTTCTGGAAAGGGTATTATGTTTCTGTAACACCTTTAACTTGTCTATTTCTGTAACTATTCATGTATATTGTGTATATCTCTGCTTGTATATTATGCTAAGCTGTAAATAGAGCTTCAATCCTTAACTTCCAGCCTGCTGAGTCTAGTCTGGGTCATTTTATAAAGTATGGGGGCACACTGAACTCCCAAACCATCACAAGAAAGAAAGAAAAAACTTACCAAATATTATGAGATCAGTATAAATTATTGATGAAGAAAGAAGAGAAAATTAAATCTTCATAGAGTAATCTTTCTTTTTTTTACAGATATGAAAATAAATTTTCCTAATTATTAAAGTAAGCAATTAAGTGCCAGCTGGCCAAATTACACATTGATTCTAGAGTAAAATTCTGCCCTCAAGCTGTGCATTGAGCTCCAGCAATCATATTGGTGAGAGTTAGGGGTAGCATTCACAGCTGGTTTGGCTGTGGTGTCATTAGCACACCTATCATAGTCAGAGTGACGCATAGGAGTCCCTGTTCCAAAACTGCCAACAGGCAAAATACATTCATTTAAGTACAACTTCTGAGGCATGCAAACAATTATTGCAGTTTTAGGTTTCAGGATTTTGTATACACAAGCTGTATATCTGAAATTCTGCAAAAGTATAGCTGGTTGCCTGCAGACATTAGAAAAGCTTTCCACTTTTACGTCAGACCTTGCAAACAATAAAAATTAAAACTTGCAAAGACCTGCTTTGTCTTTGGACACTAGAAGTTAGCTAAGGAATGAACAAAAGACATTTTTACATTTAATGCTTTACAATTCCTTCCAGATTTTGAGCACAGAAGCAAAATAATCCAGACTACACAGCAGGAAATTCTTCATAAAATGCCTGGCCTAGGTTTCATCCCCAGTCTAACCCCCAGATACACAGGCAGGCAGCAACCTCTACTGCATGTCACACATCTAATAATGCTTTTTACCCAGATGTATGCTGTTAAAGCATACCCAGATGTTCTGCCATGAAGTCATTTTCATCAGTCTACACAATATAGACAAAAAAATCCCAATCTTCTCTCTTCAGTTTTAGGGTGTTTTTTTTCCCCAGGACATCACCACCAACAAAATAGGCATTACAAAACTTTAAGTAATTGTTCTATTTCTTCTAATATCAAAATCTGATTCAATTCTTGGTGACTTACCTTGCCAACAGATCTGGGGAATGGTGGTCTTTGATTTTCAGGAATTAATATTGGACTTGCCAAAATAGCCCTTTTTTGTCTTGGAATTCCAAGGTTACCTTCTATCTTAAACATTTCCTGAAAAAAGAAAAAGGTCAGTTAATGACTTTAGATAATGCTCAGTTGTTATTTCCATTGCCTGCATCTTTGGGCAAAATTAACATGAACTACTAAATTCTGAGTTTTCTGTTCCCCACCAAATTATGATAATGTATTAAACTATGTATTTAAATCTGTCAGGTTACTACATGTATTACAGTGACAACAGACAGGCCATATTCATCTTGTGTTCCTGAAGAGTGATTTTAAACTTAAGCAAGTGAGTCTACTGTTCTAAGATGGTGACTACCTAAATTGTAAACCTAAACTATCTAAACAAGGTCTGGCTTACCTCAATTATTTATGTGAGACCTGTAAAAGGCCACACTTTAAATGTCTTACATAATTTTCACATCTCAAGTTACACCTAATTTGATTCACTTCTCAATACAGGCTTTCAATCAAATGGAACTTAAAGTTGTATTTTTTGAGATTGTTCCCATGAATGAAGTTCCAATAAACACCAAACACTTGTAATTTAGAAATAAAAATAGACACCAACCCCCAAGTGCAACTTGGGTTTTTTCCTTAGAAAACATGTAGAAGTAGTTTATACATGAGCCTTTATTTTTCCTTCTTCATTTTCTGGAGTATTTAGTTCTAGCTGAGCTTCAGGCAATTCAACATTGATGAGATATAACAAACTCTTCACAGGGACCCCTGGCCCCTAGAAAACTCTGTCCATCACAGCTTAGCCTTCCCTCCACTTTTGCTCTCTGACCCTCCCAGTGCTGTCTCTGCGTGAATTGCAGTTTCCCATTGATTCCTCCTACGCTCTCTACAACTTCCCTCTCCAAGTATAGTTACTATCAAGGTCAAAAATACCTTCTCCCCATCTCCCAAAGCTCTTCCTTTGATTTGGGTCTCTTTTGAGTTAAACAAACAAACAAACAAACAAATTTGTACTGTGTTGGGGTTTGTGAAGCTGGAGGTGGTTTAGATTTCTACTACTCATCCAGGTTACCATGATAGCTTTACAAGAGAAAACATAGAATCATAGAATGGTAAGGTTGGAAGGGACCTCAAGGATCATCTAGTTCCAACCCCCTGACATAGGCAGGGACACCTCCCACTAGTACAGCTCACTCAAGGCCTCATCCACCCTGGCCTCGAACACTTCCAGGGAGGGAGCAGCCACAACCGCCCTGGGCAACCTGTTCCAGTGCCTCACCACCCTCACTAGAAAGAACTTCCTCCTAACATCTAATTCCAGAAAGGCAATTGCATCCTACAGATAACAATTTGTTTTGTTCTCTCATTGCAGAAACTCCAAAGCCCTAAGTTTCTCAGTCAGTTCTGGAATCCATATTGTTATTTTAATAGAATGCACTTAATTATGTAACAAGAGCTCCATCCCTAGGCAGTAGTTTTATAAAACTGCAAAGCTGAGTGAGTTTTCTTGGTGGCATGATCTAGACATCCATCAGTCAAGATCTCCAACAGTCTAATTGTGCTGCCATTTTTGTAAGTCCTTCCCATCTAATGAGCTCATCATCACCAAAAACACTACTTTAGCTCTACTAGCTTTGGCATCACTTTTCAAATTTGACAACAGAGAGAAGCAAGGGAAACTTCAACAGCTCACTTTAGTCATGATAAATTCCAAGAGCATTGGGAACCACACAAAGAATCTCTTCCCATGATTTTCCAAATTTTGTATCTTTTGGAGGCTCACCCTGACAGTGAATTCCCATCTCTCCCAGAGGCTTTACCATTTCACTCTATCTTTTAGTCTGCAGGCTACTTGGGTCCCTATTTTTGTCTTTCAATTCCTCTCCCAAAAGAATTTCCCTTAATAAAAATTCATGAGAAAGTACACGATAAAAACATTTGAAGTGTCAAATATAAAGGGAAGAGCTGAATTCTGTCCAAAGGCAAAGGCACAGAGCAGTAAGCTTTCAAAATCACTGACACTGTAAACACACAGTTTGGCTGGCATGTGTCTGTGAGATTCCTGAGGAGGATAAAAGTGACTACCAGTAGAAGGAAATACCAGTTCTTTAGTTCCAGCAGTGCTCAGCTGATGACAATTTCAGTTCTGCTAACTCCTACATTCATGGTTGCCCTTCAGCTAATGGAAACATAAGGAAGCACTCCCAGATGCATGATCCTGGGAAACAAGCAAGATGTTTATTCAGATTTACATCTCTGCATCATAGAATGGTTTGGCTTGGAAGGACCTTTAAAGGTCATCGAGTCTGACCCCTTTCAGCTAGATGAGGTTGCTCAGAGCCCTGTCCAACCCATTCTTGAATATCAGGTTGCTCAGAGCCCTGTCCAATCCATTCTTGAATATTTAATGACACTTTGCTATTTGAGAAGTAAAAGGAATTTTCAGGTTGTTCAATATCTAGATTTCCCAATTTTGGTAGTGATAGACTCATAAACAATTAATTAATTACTTTGTCACCACAAGATATCCTTTTACATTTTGCCAGAAGGCCCACAAGTACAAGGAAAAGATGAATTATATTGTGAGCTCCCACTCTACTCACTAACACAAAGAAGTAAAGTTCTAAAGCAAGGCAACAAGGTAATAAGACAAGGCTTACAAGTTTAGATCTCTGAGCAGGACTTTGGAATAAAACAAACAAAAAAAAAAACCCAAACAAAGAAAAAGGAGGGGAGGGGAATATTATTATTTGAGTATTATATGTTTATTTTTCTGATCACAATTAGTCTGCTGCACGGAGAAGGAAGCTTCTGCAGATTGAGCACTGAAATGCAAGCACTTCCCTAAGTATGCTGGGTTTTAAATCATGATTTCTTCAAGATTATTTCTCTCTTTCTCATCATCTCCTGCTGTCTAACAGCAACACAACTGATTAAATGAGTAGCCAAAACCATCACAGTGAAATGTAGGTAAACAGAAAAGAGAAGTTCAAGAGTACTTCACCAACACGTTTAATAATTCACTGCTGTTTGTGTTTATCATAATTATTTCCCCAATTTTAAAGGATAGGGGGAAAGTAGGAATAATTTTTTAATGCCAGGTGGCTGCAACTGTTGGTTTGATCCTCAACCAGTACATAAGATAGAAGCTTGGGAGTCTAAAATTTTGTGCAGTTTTTTGGTTTGTTTCTTTTTACCAGGGCTTCTTAGGACCACTGCAGTACTTAAACATTTGAATGAGTGGCCTAGTCACTATCCAGCAGCAGGCACCATTACTCTTGGCAAAGAAAATGTCATTAGAACTTGCCACGGGAATAAGGTGGCTGAATACTGATATCAATTTGTCAAACTAATGGTAGGAAACAGCACTGGAATGGCAATCCCTAATCCATTATGGTGACCACAAATGTGGTTGTGTTTCTTGCCATTTAGTTGTTTTTATACACTAAGTTGGATGGTGTAAAATCAGGTCAGTTTGTAACACAAAAACCAAAATTAATCAGGTGTTTGTTGCAATTCCTCTGAGATAACAAATAGAGCATGATATTCAGTGGTATATCAGTCTTCCTATAAAATTACATCACTATGTAAGACCTGAAAACTAAAACTGCTTGTGGACCAACTTAAGAAGAAACAATTTTTCTAGAATCCTCATCTGAAATATCACAATTGTACTGTAATACTTAGTATAGTTATGTTATTTCTGTCATTGGAATATCATTGTTGTTAGCAACAATAGTAATTGATGGTTTCTAAACCATGACAAAACAGAAAAACATTTTCTCATGTTGTTAATAACAGGAAAAGGTAAGAAATAGACTGGGATTTTATTTGCAAATTAAAGAACAACCACATAAATAATTAACTGAATGATTAAAGTCAAGAACTGCAAAGGTCAGTGGCGTACACACAAACATCTGCTCATAGGTCGTCTGTACTCGGTGCCTCTAAATGGCATCCTAAAAATCATATTGTGCACTTTAGAACATCAAATCCAGCTAAAAACTAGCATGCTTAGGGGAATCAGGTATTTTAGGCCACTTAGGCTTCCAGACTTGTGAATTACAGTCAGATATATCATCTGGGTAATGGAAATTGCTGGTGGAAGTTGATTTAATTACCCTGGGTGTTTCTACTGCTATAATTGTTATCTAAATAGAGAGGCAGATCTTTACAGTGCCCAACTGATATACCCATTAACTTCACAGACTCTAGGTAATCCCTGACTACAGCTCCACTCCCATGCCATTCAGGCAGCTCTGCCATATGTATTTTTTCTATGGTGGAGGCTCCTTTTATCTTTCAAGTCATCAAGAACATAATAGGAAAAACATTATTCTTGTTTGAATCATTCAGTCATGTGTAAATCATTACTATTTTAATGCTAATTTATTCTAAAGTATTTTTGTAATGCATATGTGACAAAAAGTCAACCATCGTGGAGACAACTCTTATCTTTTGTTTGTGAAATGATACATTCCATTATTGCCCTGAACCTCTGCAGTATTTTCTATGATGGAAAAGTTCTGTGTCTACTCAGGCACAGGTTTCATTTATCTTTACATCTACTTTATTCCATGTCAGGAAAGATTTTTCTGAGATAATAATGGACTAAATGCCATTAACTTTCCTTTTGGACACATTAGCCACGAGAGTTACCTGTTCCGAGAATAACACAGAAATGACAATCAAGTGCCTTTTCATCTTTAAATTATCATTTCAAACTTTTTTTGTCATCATTTAATGAATGTTATTTTTATTTTGAACCATATGTGAATCACCCCCTCTTTTAGGAAATCTTGTATTGTTCCACACTGCTCATCAAATATAATGAGGGATCCCTCGTACAAACGACCAAATGTGCTCCCACTGACTGCATCTGTCACACAGCATTGCAAATACAGGCTTAAGGAAAAAGACAGTGGCTGACCTTATGCCTCTATCCTCACCAAGACACACTAACAACACATCACTCATTACCATTAAAAATACCTTTCCCCTGTCTCTACTATGCTTACACTGGTTACAAAGCAAACAAAAGCAGATTGCTTTTACAAATTCAAAACTGGTGAAGATGTCCAAAACCCTTCAGCATTGTAAGTAAATGCAGTGTAAACAAGGGAAGCACTCACTGTTCCAATGGCTGAGGCACACAAGCATTAAGAAAAGGGTCCCACAATAAAAATTAACTTTGAAAACCTGGGGGTTAGTTTCTTTTTTCTTTTAATGAAAGCATTCCCGTTGAGTAAGATGTCAATTTGCTATTCAAAATACTACTAGGCACATTACAGAGTTCCAAAGCAATATAAACTTTTCACAAACCTGATCCATTTGGGACTTAACCAAAGCTACATGGAAAACTTACTGCACAGCATGGACACCAAGCCTTAACTTTTTACTCTTAATACTCCTGTGAAGTCCACTGAGTGGACTCCTTTCTTCACTTTGCATTGGAGGAACTCAAATATGAGTACTCCACCTTAACCCCAAGCTTCATACATGCTGAAAACACCCTGATTTCCCAAATGTGAAGGAGGAAGAACACATATAGCACATGTAATATGTATCTCAATTCTATGATATAATAAACAAATCAAAGATGAACCCTTTTTGTCAGGGCAACCTCTATGAAGCCACAAAACCTGTGGATCAGTAGCGGATGATTTACAACTCCAAATGTAGAGCAGCCATGAACAAGCTGTTCCAGATTTCACTTATGGGATATAAGGATCATTTCCAAATCAGAAAATTTATTTCTTACATAAAATAAATCCTATTCATAGCAGAAGTTTTCCTACCTTGGAAAAAAAAAACACTTTCTCTATCTTGCTGCAGGGCAGCCAGCTGTAGGTATATGGAGGAAAACGAACACATTTTATGCCCAAGTTCTGCATTGCTCAAGTGCTCAGAAATTCATTGCATTATAACAGTGCTGCACAAAAGCAATTTCATGATACCCTAAAGCAGTAATACTGTATGTTAAAGTCATGTATACTATGTAATAGATCTAGCGGCTACCACCCTAGTCCTATGTCTGAAGGGATACATAAACTACACTTCTTCCTACTCCAAGCTCCAAGCTGTTAAAACCTTCTCAGTTATGGCTCCTCAACAATTTTTTTAAAGCTCTGTTGCCATGGAATTCTTCTTATCCCTCAATTTCTTCATCATCATCTCCATTCCCTCCACAAAATGACACCTCCTCTAATTCCAAACAACATTTACTTTGTTATTCTTTTCTAAACTCTGCAAGTTCCTTCTGTTCTTCCTGTGTACTTCCTGCATTCCCAAATAACACTACACTCTTTCTTGTTCCAGGTCTCAGTGTAATTCTGGTTTTGTTTTGAAACACATTTGTTCCCTAACATTTTTCTTTTTCTCATGAGTGCTGATGATACAACTCTACCCAGACTGAAGTCATCTCAAATTTACATTTTTGTTTCCAGAAATACCTATTGTTTCATATTCTTACACCTTCTTTTGAGAAATTTGTGTCTTAGCATTTGCACTCCTAAACTGCCCTATTTCACCCACTTTTTATCAGCTGACCAATTCCATTCTCCCTCCAAAAGAACAGCCAGTACAAACATTTCTGAAATATTGGGTTGTTNGAGGTCCCTTCCAACCTTATCATTCTATGAGTCTATGATTGATCTTGACGTGTTTGGGAACACTGCTGGTAGAGGCCCTTCAGCTCATCTGAGACAAGAATAGTAGCAACAATTCCTCATAATACCATATCTTTACCTCTACTTTCTCTTTGGAAGTACACTTGTATATGCCATAGATCAATCTAGAGCTGATGAAATTCCACCACCCAGGACACTTTTCCCCTCCCCTGCCATTTTCCCAATGCACAGCCACACAAGCCAATCAGGGCATGTACAAACTGTCAGATCACAACAGTTGCATGTCTGCCTCGGTGTCCATGGTGTAAAGCAGCAATGCAAGGAGCAGGACAGCAGAAAGAGAAGCCCCTTGTTAAGCCACCAGCTGAACCATGGGTTCCAAAATGTCCCAGGTTGGGAACTATAGGGTTAAAATAGTCTTCTAGGGACTTGAAGATTTTGTTATTCAATCCCACAATTCTGCTATCTCTTCATAAGCTCACGGCAAGGCCAGTTTGTTCTCCTTTCCTCCCCCTCCAGCCTTGCGTCAGGCAGGAGCTGCGTTATCGGGACAAACATGTAAGGATAGGCCTGGTTGGGGCCTCCAGAGGCTGTGCTTAGGCCTCTTGGATGGTGGGGGGGAGGATTGGAGCACTGGGGATGATAGATTTAGTTTTGGGCTGGGGAAAAATTCAGGGGGGTTCGCTTATGGATTCTGTATTTGCTTTGCAATTTCTATCTGTAACACTCTCTCCAAATATAATTCTGTTTTTTTCTCCAATTCGTTTGAGAGCTTCACTCTGTCAGCTCTTTAAACCCACGACACAAAGTTTCTGGATCCTTGCTTCACACTAAATAAATGCAGGTCTTTAATGAAAGTGCAAATTAATCCATATCATGTTAGACACATTAGACAGACATTTATACACATTAAACATTACCTCTTCCTTCTCTCACAATATATCACTGATCCTGACAATCTAGAAATAGTCTTATTTTCCCATGCATAAAATTTGCTTAGAGGGAGGCTGGGAGGGTGAAGGGTGGAGTTGAAGGACAAGGATTTCACCCTCTGGCCAGTGATTTCACAAAATCTGGAAAAGAAACCACAATGCAGACTGACTGTATCTCCTACAACCCTGCCCTATACATTTTGACAAACTGAATCATGCACGCGTAGCAGGTTGGGCACCTCCAGATGAATTAAACTTTGCACTAGACAGGTCACATCTAGGAGACAGTTGTCCCATGGTGAAAAATAAGACGCGTTCTACTATGAGTCTGAGGAGGCTGCTTCTTATTGCAGCAATCAAGGACAGTTTAGCTGGGGAAGAGTATTGATACTTTCTGTTAGGACTGATACACCCCTGTCTGCATCTAATGTTACAGTCATTCCCTTTCTGTTAGGACTGATACACCCCTGTCTGCATCTAATGTTACAGTCATTCACCCTCATGACCACTTCTTTCCATTAGACCAGAGCTGTATTGTCTACAAGCAAAAAAAAAATATGTTACCTAAGACTGCAAAGCAGGAAGAGATCACATTTGGGTTACACATACAACAAAGTCTGGATATGTCCTATTAGATTTGACTATGCATGCATGGTGCTCTCTTCTTGTGTTCTTCTATACAGGAGGTGCCAGACAGACAAATGAAGTGGCAGTCAGTGATGAAGACAAAATGCCCACTTAGGTTTAGGCTACAGCAGAACTCCTTATTCACTCAGCTAGATTTGAAATTTGGTCGAAATAGCTGAAACGCTCTTGCATTAATCCACTTCACTGTTTGGTCCAGCTACTGAGAACAAATTAATTAACAGGTGTTAACAGAGTCCAAAGAGCTGAAACTGTGTTATATTAATCCACTTCACCACTTGGGCTGTATTTTTACTCTTCAATACAAACAAATTAACAGACAGTAACTGTCTGATATCAGAAGCTTAATTCTATTCTGTGGTACAAATAAAGAGACAGTGTTGCAGTGCCCTGTAGACAGCTTCTTACTACGACTCAAGTGGTACTGAACTGAAAATACAAGACCTGAACAAGCCCTGTGTTATTTGGTCCCACTGTAGTAAGAGACTCCATTAAACTCACATGACAATGCCCCTTAGTTCTAAACCTTTCATTATTTTGGACAGTCTCGAAGACCCACATAGTGTTGTGGAGAAGAAAGCAAGGAAGTGAACTTCTGACTTAAGTGAGAGTTATCTAAAAATTCATATGCAATAAAAAAGAACTGTTTTAAAAGTATGACTACCAAGACACTTAAAACCCCAGACATTCACTCTATTTCTTCTTCTAGACCCAACTTCTATAGAACTTGTAAAATATGCTAGTTAGAAATAGCAACGTTGTTTGGTTTTGTTCTATCTATTTTGGGGTGGGAAATCAAAGTTCTTTTGTAGAACATTTACAAAAAGTGAAACATGCAAGATGGAGACTCAGACATGGAATGGAGATCTCAGTGGATTCTCACATTTCTCCTTAATCACATGCTGGCAATTAAGTCTAATTCAGGAAATTCAAAGAGTGTACCTGTCAGGAATCAGGAGCAAATTAATTGCTATACTGGAAGAGATCAATGATTCACGAGCTGTAACATCAAGCTGCTAACAACATTAATTGCCACTTATTTCAGGAAAAAGAGCTTACAATGACAAGTGTTATAGTTTACAATGGTTTGAAGTTTGTGTTTTTCTGGACCATAACTGCTGAAACTGAAGTTGAGTACAGCTTCATGATACATGAAATGTGACGTTAATAGCTCAGTATTGTCTATCATTAACATTCCTTTGTTTGTATCTGAGCATTTTGCCCTCAAAACCTGCAGTCATAGTAGCACAGAAATATTTATATTCCCCACTTCACACCTGTTGACTTTTAATTGAATGTCTCCATGGGATGGAGGCAGTTGCCACCTACACTAACACAGAGTAAACATGTTTTATTCAAGTTTCCTGGCCAAGAGAAGACAGATCCAACGTTACTCCCAGTTTGCATGCCATCTGTTTGGCAACTTCACTGCTGGTCCTACTGCCTTGTTTTTGTAGCACTGGCCATGAGCTGCCTACCCTGGGTTGCCAGTCAGTGGGGAGCAGCACACAAGACTATTGAAAAGAAATAATACTCTCAAAATTGCCAAGGCAGGGTTGGAACACTCCATGGCTCCTTATTGACCACAATGGAGGGACTGAATAGGAACAGGTAGTCCAGCGGCTAAAGCATTCACAGGGGTTAGAGAAGACAGAGGTTCAGTATTGTTCCAATAATTGCTTCCAGACACTTTCCAGTGAACCACATTATTTTAGCCCTTACACCCCACAGATCTAAAACCTCTACTCAAGTCCCTTGATTTCTGATCCAGTGGCTTTCTGAGAAAGAAATGATGCATTCAAACACCTGAACTCAGACCACAACAGAATATTATCTACCTCTTAGTTCACACTTCACTTTTTTGTTCATATTTCATATTTGTTCTGTTCAATCAGGTAGGTTTTATTTTTATCTATATCCATTGTCTTGCTCCCAAAGTCACTGAAGTCATTAAAGTCAGAACTCTGATGTCTGCTGCCTTTACTGTCACATTGGAATTTAAACAGGAGAATTCTAGAAGTAAAAACCTGAGCTCTCACAGCTTGAGCTAAATCAGCAAAATCTCTCTGCTCCTCATAATTATCCATCATGCAGCTAGCCCCAGCAGAATCTCAACTGGACTGTGTTTAAATGGCATTATGAATTCGTAAGATGAAGCCTTCAGTTCTTGTTGCACATGCCAAGTACAAATGTTCTGCTTCAAAATGTGACCGAAGACCCATTGTGTATATCAGATTATGCACAGCATGTTGCTTCTATGAAGGGCAGAATTTCCAAGGAATGTAAGAAAATTATTGCTACTTTGTGTTATTCAGCTTCCTTTGCACCATTCTTTCTGGTATCTGAATGTATCACTGCAACAAAATCAAACTATCAGCTTAGTGATTAAGGTTCTGGTTGCTATTCCCTGACCATTTGGGAGCGAAGCACAGTATCAGTTTCTTAGCTTAAAACAGCTTTATTTTGCTGAACCTCTCTCATAGATACAGGCCAATAAATTGCAACATTCATAATTTGATACACTTATAGCCCTGTTTCAGTTTACAAACTGTCCATTAACAGACCTTGAAATCTGTGAACAAATACATTATCTACCATTATATGCAGGTTTCTCAGATGAGTAATTTTTGATCTTCGGATTGCTCAGGCAGTTGCTTAGAAACATTTGTCTGTATTAGTTACACAAGTCATGTGGTATTATTTTTCTTTTCAGATTGGATGACTTCTGTGAATAAGCATCAGAGCATGAAATGCAAATTTCATGATATAAAATTCAAAACTTGCTTTCGGCAAGGATTTGATTTATTACATTTACAGCACAAGATGAAAACAAAAAGGTTATCTTTGTGATCTGAATAACTTGACAGGGGAAGCAATGCCTGTGCCACTTGGAGAACTAGTGGCATAAATTGCAAAAACAAACAAAGGCATTGAAAAAAAAAGAAATGGATAGAATCAGTGGAACGCGTGGCCTGGGAAGNTTGTGCTCGAGGCCTCTCACCATTATTTGATCGTTCATAGAAACAGGAAGATAATAAAACTAGGATGGGAGTTTGGAATAGTCATCCTGTAGAATTAAATAGAACCTGTACTTTCCAGGGATCAGCACTTTCCTAGATTAAAGGATAAGTAGTTTAAAAAAAACAAACCACAGAAGCTTAAGTAAATTATTGTTATTTGCCTTTTCAGAGTTTGGAGCAAGCAAAGAAAGTGAAGCAAGTTGTCTTGTTCATATTGATAGTAAGAGTCAGGTCTCATTCAATGGGATTGAAACAGTATTGACTAGTATTTAATTGTCAATTATACAGAAATACCTGATGCTATCAGTACAAGAATCACACATCTTTTTGTTTATTCAAACTTTTTACAAAGAACCACTTGTATTTGTTTGTTTCTCCACTGACAGTAATGATTTTTCTTCTCCTCTGGATGAAATAGTTTGCAGCAGCAAAATCAGTGGTTCAAAACTAAATATAGAATTTTACTAACAGAGGCTGCTTCTTTCAGTTGAAAAGAACCAAATATAGTAAAGCTATGTTTCTGAGCACACTGAAACTGTGACCCAGTGTACTTCTACAAAGCTTACATTCAAAATGTAACTGAAGTCATGAAGACCAAACTAAACAAACCCTGAATGAGGAAATGTTGCTAAAACAGTGGAGAGAAACCTACAAAATAACAGGGTTTGGTTTTGTTTTCCAGTAAATATTTAAATCCAGGCTGGAAAGACTGATGGACAATAAAACCATCAGAAAGAAGAAATTCTACCAGTGTTTGCTGAATGACAATGTTGCATTGAGATCTAAAAGTACTTGGTCTGAACATATCTGAGGTTTTGCTGAGTTGTAATGCCATACTGAACTGCTAAGGCATCAGGCCTGATTTTTAGTCACACTTATGATAGCCAGAAGAGATATATCTCATCCCACAACTAATTAGGCAAAGTCTCTGACTACTATCCTAGTACTCCTTTTCAAGCCAGTAACTCTGCTAGAAACAAATGCCAGTGAGTCCTAAATGACAGCAGGAGTCCCTAGCAGCTGAAGCCTGGCATCAGTGCAAAATATTTGTGCCACCATTGATTTAAACCAGGCTTAGTTCTGGGTGGACTACGACTACCTATGATTAAGATCAAATCCTTCTGCTAGTGGAAACAGCAGCAAGCAAATGTGAAATATGTAGGCATTGTCATTGCTTACTGTTTAACAGCCTACCTCATAAATCTTGGTAAAGGCATTCCACAAAAACAGCCACAAGTTGTGTCACACCCTGAGCACTTCCCTCAATATTCAGTCAAATGCCAAAGTGTTATTAATGAAGCATATGAATTTGAATAGAAAACGAAGTATATATTTTGCTTTCAGCAAAAAAAGCCCCCAATAAATCCAGGTTTCTCCACTGCATACTTCCAATATTTGCACAAAAACTTACACATTTCTTAAATACCATAGAATCACTTTTTTTCTCCCTCCTTTCCCTAACATCCTTTTCAGCCAGATCGTGCTCATCCTTTTTCCATAGCACATTGCTCTCTTCATAGCAGCGTACAGAAAGTTGGTTTAAGGAATATGAGCTTATAAATTGCCATCCTTTGCTCTCTTTTAAATAAGGCAGGGGGAAAGTTAAAAAAATAAAAAGAACCACCATCCTGAGCTAAGATTAAAAGCTGCATTCATATTAAAGAATGGTGTCTCTTTACCATTGAAACTGAAGCTGTAGATTATTCTGTGCTGATGAAATACTACAGTGGGCAAGGAACTTTCTCATAATGAACATTGCTGTAAAACAATTTATCTACAAGAAAGGAAACAAGTTTGCATAATCCATTTATGGTTGATTCAGCTTTAGAGGAATTTGTTATATAAATATATCTCGCCCTAGGGAATTGTTTTGCCAAAATAACTAATGAAAGTGTTTGAACAACCTAACACTGATAATTAATAGGCTTTTTCAGCATCACAATGGACAATGGCATCTTTCCATATATATTAACCACATCAACAAAGAGACAAACTTGTAAACTCCAAGAACCAAGCGTATCAGAAATTTGAAAATTAGTCACTTTTTAAAATACTACATCAGTGATACACTTTAAAGATCACCAAAAAGTGTTTAATAGTACTTTCTTAAAAAAAAACAAACAACAAAACTATTCCAGAGCTCAGTAATTACCACTTTCAAAATCTTAATGAATAGTTGTTCAGTTGACATTTCTGATACTCTGCTATCATGCTGGAATATTTGACTAAACATAAAGTACCATTACGTTGTTAGACACTTAGCTAGCTAGCAATCACAAGTTACATTATAAGTTTAGGTGTCAACTCATCAAGAAGGATTACCACAAGTAACTCTTTCCCAATCTCATGAATAATACCTTGCCAACTACAGTTCTGTACAGACTTACAATTTACAGTGAACCTCACCTGCTTTTGTGGTCACATAATTATTTTTATTATGCTTTGTGGCAATGTTGGCTGCCAAAAAAGGTTGTCCTAAAATCCCAGCGTGACAAAAATCAATTTTCAGATGCAAATGAGGGTGCCATAGGTGACATTTTTCATACCCAATAAATTGCCTGTCTGTGGCTTTGAACTAATGGACACATAAACAAGAGAGATTTGTGCAGAGGTGCATTATAATCTTAGTGAAGTTTTATGGGACTCATGCTATACACTGCAAAGAGAAACTGAGAGAGAGGGAGAGGGCAGGAACAATTTGAGGAAGCCTGTAAGAACAGATACAACCTTTTTTTTTTGTTTGGTTTGGTTTGGGTTTTTTTCCCTGAGCTCCCATTTCCCATTTATCCACGTTTCCTCCTTTTCTAAAATTTCCCTGCCATTCAGGATCTGTTCTGTGTGCCACAGCTTTTACCTTATTATTAGTCTCCACATATTTTGTTTATTACACAGATAAAAGGGTTACAACCAGATCACTCTCCCTCATCCCTCCCACCTTTTAAAAATTTTCTGTGAATCACAGACACTCCAATATTTGTGTTAATGTATGAAGAGACATAGTTCAGTCCTGTGTTGTTACATCTGTGCACTCACACCACAACTTTCCAAGTAACTAGAGGAAATACATCAAAACTAGCATTACCTTTACAAACAGCTGTGACTTTCAGTGACCCCACTGCTCGCACCAGATATGGCTACATTTCAAAAACATGAGGAGGGCCACATTTGCACAAAACAAATAACAGGAGGTTTATAGGCTTGTCTGAAGCTTATATTGAACAATCACAAACTTCCTGAGCCTATAAATTTAGGTTTGAAGTCCTGAGGCATATTTACTCTTGCAATACAAACAGAATTATGAAAATCCTACATTTTTAGGCTCTGTTGATGATATTGTTTCCAACTATAGCTGAAACGAAAGATACGATTACGTACCAGCTTTTCAAACCTCTTCAAAAGATGTAAGTAAAGTTCAAATCTTGAGCTTTTGAAACTTTAATCTTGAAATAATTTTTTTTATTTTTCCTTTTTGGTATTTCACCTCTTTCTAATGTTCAGAAAATATGAACAGCACTAAAGTGACAAAGAACTGAATCCTGCATTGGACATATCCCTATGTGTATCCAGGTGCAAGATTGGGATAATAATTTGTGGGGAAAAGAAAAAAAAACAACAAACTTTTAAAACCCTTTTCCAACCTCAACAAATGGTAGTATTGTTGTTCATGGTCCTTAGTTGTATTTTGAGTTCTGTTTGTTATGGGTTGAGAAGCAGGAAAAGATAATTTCTTCTGCTGCACATCTAGCTCCCTTTGCCTGAAAAACTCATAGCTTCCTTTCAAGTCCATAGAGCAGTGTGCCCCTTGACTCTGCCTGTCAGCATCATCAACATTACAGGGAAGCAAACCAGGCTTCTAATACTGTGCAGGCACAGCTCTGGAAACAGTTTTAAACTTTTGTTTATGCCACTTTGGTTGCCTGGCTAAATACCATTAGTGTATTCCTCAGAGGCAACAGTTTATCCCCATTGCCAGAGCAACGCCTGGCAAAGTGTGCATATGGAATTCAGGGCAGCAAGCCACAAATATCTCCACCCTGTCCCTTCTGCAAAGAGAAACAATGATGGAAAGTACAAAACATACTGTTCCCTGCCTTTTAAGGTCACTACAGAAATTTACTTCACAAGCTAGATAATACATACAGTTTCTCTTTCTTCCATCACTCCATTTCTTCATGGTCTTGTAACTTCAACATTTGGAAAGCAGATCTTTAATTACAAAAGTCCACAAGTGACTTCAGTGGCCAACTTCCCAAATCAGATTAACTATCTGTAGCACTGCTGGTAATGCAGCATGTGCCTAGCAGAAAATCCCCAGGTGGTAGAGAATTGCCCTCTAGTAAATCTACACCACAGAAGAGTGCCATCATCCTCTACAAGCATGGCAAGTACTTCAGGGTTGCAAATATTGTAGATCAGAAGTGGTGAACTTAGAGCTCAGTTTTACTCCATTTTACAAATCTTCCTTTCTGGAAGCAGCTTTGTATTGTATGGACACAAATTCTCCCCATAAGACTAAGAAATAGACCCAAAGATTTTCTGCTTTTTCTAACAATTTTGACTGGATGGCAAGTCCTGGCAGAAGACACCAGCCAAAAGTGAATTGCATTAGATTCATCAACTGGTCTGTGTTTGACAACAGAAAAAGAGAATTTGGAATGATATATATAAAACAAACAAAAAACCAACCAACCAAACAAACAAAAACCCAACACATCCCAAAGACAAAGGGAGAATTTCTCTAGATACCAGATACGTTCTTTGGGAGTATATCAGGGGCAAAAGATCTGCAAACAAGTGTAGTGAAAAAGCTGTTAATGGATACAATTTAATTGAAATATAGTAGATAAATACAATTTAATTCAAATATAGTAGATAAACTACACCATAGTTTTACGAATGGTTAAAAAGCTTGGAGACATAGTGTACTTTAGACTCAGNCCATGTCCTTCCTGTGCTGGGGGCTCCAGAACTGCACACAGTACTCCAGAACTGCACACAGTAATTTAAGTAATTGTGTTCCATATGTAAATATTAAAGACTCAAATATACTAGCATTATGTGAATTTATAGTTGGTAAAAGTTTCTATAAGGAGTCCCCTATAACATCACTCCTGCAGAAACTCTGCTTTGTTGACAGTTATAATAAGAGCTCAGCATTCCAGTTTCCCAGTAGTGAACATGAAACAGTCACCTAAGGAAAACCTTTCATAATTAGAACAAGGCAGGTGCTAAACCTATCCCTTGGCTTATCTATGTATTCATAGCTAGAGTTCATTATCTTGTCAGCACTGATTCTTTTTGAATAGGAAAGTGAAATGAAAAAAAATGGCGTGCGAATCAACATCAACTATTCTCATTTAGCTGTGTCAGATATAAGATGTTGAGAATTACAGAGATACTTTGTGGTGGAAGAACACACTTAGTATGCCATGTTTTTATAAGAGAATTACTCTAGTGAATTAACCTAGTTGTCATTACACAATAAAAGTTACAGCATGTTAAAAGTTACGGAAAATCATCTAAATGCCACTTTCATTTTCAGGTATTTTAAAAATGACATCAAGCGTAATAAGTGAGAGAGGCATTTAAGAATATGTAATTCATTTTCATTAGCTGTCACAAAAACTGTGTAGCACATCCACATACATATTGAGAGAGACAGACGTCCAAAAGGACTTCCACATCACTCAGTATTACATCACAAATCTTTAGACATATATTTGGAAAATGCATTTCATGACAGCTATTTTCAGAAGAGGCTACAAATTAATCTTCATAGACATGTGAAATAATGGTAATGGGGTGCCAAAGGCCAGAGGAAATCTGCTGGAGATCAGTATAGGGTAAAGATCTGTCTGTATATCCTGATATATGCTTACCCTTCTAGAGGGAAAGGATAAAAGTTAGCAAGCTCTACCTGGTAAACTGCAGGACACATCAAGACTCCCAAGACACCACTACTTCTGCTCCCTGAAAGTGAATTTAGATGGAATCCACCAAGTAGTTCGCTTGAAAAGAGTTAAATCAAACAACGAAGTGCAACAGCCTTAATTTCAACATTACTAGGTTTCCACCAGCAAAAGGCAAAGGTCCCAAGTGCCCTGTCTCTGAATACTTTACCTCTAATGTATTTAGGGAGTACCTTTGTTTTATACACAGAAATCTGAGGCAGAGAGTTACAGAAGCAAAGACTCTCAGTATTGCTACACTTTCCCCTTTTGTCAATCTGTCTGTCTGAAAGCTCTTTGGACATTCTTTTACCACAAGTATGAACAAGGTCTCAAAAGCCACACTTTTTGTCAGCCCTTCTATACCACCACAGTGAAATGAAAGAGAAATAGTGCAAATGACAAATGCTTCTGCTCTCTCCCTTGATTCTCTCAAACACATCTCCTTACACTGGAAACCAGAGTCTTATCTTCCTATTGTCTAGAGTCAAGATTAATTTACCTCACTTTTTTCCCCCTCATTTTATACTTTTAAAGACCAAGCCTTAATCAAGTCATTTATCTAATTCACAATTTTTCTGAAACACATTTTCAATTAATAAAATGACCCTAAATACAACCTAATGCACTGAGTGCCAACTAAAAGAAAAGACACAATAATTGCCAGCACTGACGAGGAATTGGGAAAGCCATGAAACAAAACTGAAATAATTTATCCCCTTCAAACCTCTATTTCATACTTTTGTACCACTAGGAGACACAGTAGTTATATCCCTCAAGTCAACCAGCTACTTTTCTGTTTAGCAGACAAATATTAAAGGAACTCCTTCACTTTTATACTTCCAATACATTTCTAAAACAGATTTTTCCTTTAATTGATTTAAATATGACATGTTAAAGCAGGAAACATTTCCATCTGGAATATAGATGATTGAACTTTTCTGGCAGATGTCAAATTCATTAAACATCATAGGATTGAACAGAATCTGACTTATGGTATTTACAAATTTGAGATAGAATTTTAAAGTAATTATAGTCAGTACACAAAATCTGGGATTAAAAGTCACTGAAAAACTGTGAAACTTTTGAGGTCCTTTAAAGAGCTACTTGATCATAAAAGCATTAATTTTGCAGGGATTCAGCTGAAGGCACAAACAGCTTCAAAATTAACTGAATTTTTTTTTATCTTTCTTGTTTCATAAACACAAAACATAACTGGCATACTGTGACTGCCCAGTAACATTATGCACAATTAATATTATGTATATCAACTTTATATTAATAATGTCCAACAGAAAAGACTACATATATGAGAGTCCTACTAATGCATTCAGTTTTCCTGGCAATTAAACAATATGGGAAGCACTAACAGTTAGCATCAAGGTCACCCTCAAATAAATTTTGATTTGGACACTCCTCAGAGCAGATTTATGAGTAGATTCAAAGCTCATTAAAGTCTGTGGAATGACTCCTGTTGACTTAATGGAGATTGCACTTGGTGCTGTTTTCTCTGTTTTCCTATGACAGATTAATTACACGGGTTTGTGAATAATCATGCCTAAAATCAACCCTGTAACTTGAAGCTTGAAGCTTTACCTCATGTATGCATGTAACTCTTGTCAGCAACCAATTTGAGTGCTATAGATGTGAGCCAAATTCAGAGCCAGGTCTTCCCCAACTTTGACTTTTAATTACTAAACTGAAGTTTTAATTGATTTTAATAATCATATCAGCTTCAAAAGGAAGATTGTCAGGAGTGTGGGCAAGAGAGCAAACCATGTAAGGACAACACGATACAATGGCACAGAGAAAACAGAATTGTGTGTTGACAAAGTCAGAGAGTAACTTACCCTGCCCTGCACAGATACCCAAGTGATAAGGACACATAACTATCCATAGTTCTTTTTACAAAGGTTGGAGATCTTACCCCTTCACTAGTTTGTATGGCAACAGACTAACCATAAAGCACAGGAATGGGTACAACTTCGCATCACAGTAAGCTGATTGCACAGAAAAATTGATCGATTGATTGATTTTCACTTGATCTAGTAAGGAAAAAATTCACCTCTGCTGAAAACCCAAAGAGGGGCAAATAAAAATTGCTCAGTATCAAACTGAAGGTGTTAACTGAAAGAAAGAGGAGAGAATAATCAATTGTATCAATTTTAAGATTACTTTAATTAAGTAGCAGGAACATGACTGTTGAAAATTGACCACATCTTGCTATTCATATAAAAAAAGAACAACCTATAGGCGATTCCTATATCACATTTCTCAGCACAAAACTAGAAAGTACTAATTGAAAAGAACACATTTTAAAGTCTGTCTTGTAGGTATCTCACACTGATACATTAGCAATGTTTCTACAATCATATATTAAATAGATGCGAACAGTTCCAATGAACCTCTCAGTGTGGAGGTTCCATTTTTGATATAACTAATGATGGTGAATCAATGAGTCTGTAAGTGATGACTGTCAACTGAGCCAGCACCAAAAAAGAAACCTGTGAAATCTCCATTTTCTAAATCAGGAATTCAGTTTAAGTGGTTTATTTCTATCAGCAATTCTGCTGCAAAGGGCTGGTGGGATTAATGTGTGCTAAACCAAATATGGAATCCTAGTGTCATAATTATCTTAATCTAAGACAGATGTTTATAGTTTGCAGCAACAACAGCAATAAGAACAGAAGATCTGGTCTGAACAGTCTTGTTGCCAGCTGCTACTACTCTGGAGCAGGAGTGAATACACGTGATGCCACCAGGGGTTTTGTCTACCAACACTGTCTTTCAACAGTCATGAAATTTCCTGTCAAACAGAATTGGCTGAAATTTTGTTTCATCTTCAGGGAAAAGAAAAAGAAGTCACAGGTGTGAGAATATTCTTCCCATACAGAGAAGAAACTGCAGAGCATAGTGTTTGTTAGTCAACCAGGAATTTTGAGTTTACTGGAATTTTTGCTAATGAGTTCAACAAATATCCAAATCAAAATGAGAGCTCTCAAGAGCCCTACTTCATGGAGGTTGACATCTGACCTGTGCTTGAAGGAATCTCTCTGCATTTTGGTATAGACTTTTAAACTATTAGCTGTGCAAACATGAACAGATTTCTAACTAGCTTTCCCAGATTTTGGAGAGGTCAAAACAGTCAGGTGATACTAAGGTATACTAATCTCAGTGCAGGTGTAAAATCTTCAGTATCTCCTAAGGTAGTCAAGCATTTCACAGGATCATAACCTTGAAATCTCTACACAGAAAATTCTGTGTTGTTATCTGAGAATGATAGTCTGGTGCAGTCTTCCAGATTTTAAAAACCTTGTCCTGTTACTTTTCTTCAAGATGAATAGAGGATAAACCTTTGTACAGCACAGCAGTGTTCAATACTGTATAAAATTCACCAAAGAGAAAAAAAAAAAAAAACAAAACAAACCACATACATTCACCCTGTTAACATATGGCATCAAACGGGATCTAATAATTGGATTTCCTTTATTTTTTAATAGCTTACAGATTATCACTAAGTCTTCAAAGAGTATAAATCCTCATCTGATGTATTTTGCATGCATGCTCTAGCAACTCTGAGAAGATGTTGCACACCAGGCAGATACGAAGATGCTTAACTCTATGTTGTATCTTACTATCAAAGACCCTAAAGCTCCAGAAAATCTTGTCACCTATACTCACCTACAATAGAGTAATCTGAAGACAAAGTTCACACACATAAGAAAAAAAGACTCCAGATTTCCCTTTGTGACTACGTAGGTCATATCACAACTTCTTTGANGAGAATGACCTCCCTGCTCCTGCTGGCCACACTATTCCTGATGCAGGCCAGGATGCCATTGGCCTTCTTGGCCACCTGGGCACACTGCTGGCTCATGTTTATAAAAGAAATAAAAGATCTTCCAAAATGGTTCAACCATTCTGCCCTGACATTAGCTGTACAACACGGTACTTGGCCACATAATACATTCAGTAGTTCTGCAGTGTGATAAGTAGCATTGTACAGACAGATGCACTTTAAAGTTAACATTTAACCCATTTCTGATTGATGATGCAAAAAAGGAACATCTTGAGCGGTAGAAGCTACAGTTTAGTCCACAAGAAGGCCAGTACACCAGTTCTCATTTTAAAAGGATTATAGCTTATTCCTTATCTTAAAAAAGCTTTGTGTATTAGATCCACAGTTCATTTATCTGAAACCCACAAAGTAATTCTAAGGGTAGAAAAGAAACTACAGACCAAACAATTTCAAGATAATTCCCTGCTGAGTTCAAGTATATGCAAATTACTTCAGCAAGTACAGAACACCAACACCCATCATGTCAGCTTACTTAAAGGTAAATTAACATGCATCTGTTCACAGTAGTTTGAAGTCAAACTCAGCCTCTCATTTTCTACCACTTCATCCACTTGATGATTACTTTAGTCAAGAATTTATATTTTCCATAGTAATGGAGAATTTCTGTGGCAACAAAAGCATTAGCAGCAGCCAATTAATGGCACAATCAATGGCACAATGCCCACCTGGAAACCAGTTACAAGTAGCATCCCTCAGGGGTCAGTGCTGGCACCAGTGCTGTTTAACATCTTTGTCAGTGACATGGACAGAGGAATCAGTGCACCCTCAGCAAGTTTGCAGATGACACCAAGCTGTGTGGCACAGTCGACTTGCTAGAGGGCAGGGATCCATCCAGAGGGACCTGGACAGGCTGCAGAGGTGGGCCCA